>MU190661.1:0-14195 GCA_016904865.1 Pissodes strobi | reverse complement strand
ATTTAGATCTTTTTCAAAATTAATATGATACTTCAAATCACCTTTTATTATCTGGAATGGAGTATACTGATGACTAGAATGTATACTATTATTGAAATTAAGAATTGTAATATCAATTAATTCCGTGATATCTTTTTGTGGAAACTGTTGTTTTACAGCAGTGACACTTTCTCTTAGTGTCGAATGAAAACGTTCGATCGGAGTGTTTAAGTTTGGGTTTAAAGGTGTAATATAATGAATTTCAATTTCGTAAATTGTAAAAAAAACCTTGGATTATTTTATTTTTGAAACAAGGACCATTATCAGTAGTTATTTTTGCAGGTGTTCCATGATGTGAAAAATAATTAGTTAAGTTTCTTACGATTTCTACACTATTTTCTGTACGTAGCAAAAGTGCAGAAACAAATTTCGAAAAGCTATCTATAATAGTTAAGGATTTTTCAGAGCATATTATGAAATATGTGTCTATATATAAATGTTGAAAGCGCTTTGTTCCTATCGGGGTTGGTTTAAATATTACTTCATAGGGTTTCCTTTCGTATTTTGTTTTTTACATATATCGCATGACGCAATATAATTTATAACGTCTTGTTCAAAATTTGGCCAGTAATATCTTTGTTTAATATTTTCGGCAGTTCCTCTATGAGAAGTTTTTGTTTGATGGTGTCTTTCAATAATTTCTTTTTGGTCATTCTTATCTGGAACATCAATTAAAAGTTGATTTGAGATATTTAAGGTGTAAGTACCATCTTTAAATGTATCTTGTAATAAACGAAGAAATATTGGTTCTAGTTTTTGTTTTCAAATAATAAACAATAAGTTTTATTAGGTATCATTTCTAGTACAAATAAATTTTGTAATTCTGCTTTTAGAAGAGTTTCTGGTATAAGAAAGATTTTTCTCGTTTTACTGGGGAAAGGTTTAATATTTTTACATTTTTCTAGTTTGGACAATTTTATTATAATTTAATATTTATAAATATTCAAAACTTTATTTGTATCTTCTTGTGTATGAATTGTATTATCGTTCGGTATTGTTTTACTATCCTCAGTGTCTTTGTTCGAGGTAATATTAAAACATTAGAAATAATGTTTATCTTGGGATTCTTTTTTATTTGTTTGTCATCTTTAGGTTCTACGTAATCAAAGGTTATGTCAGGTATAGGTTCATCTTTAGATTTAAAAAATTTGTCAATTACATACCAATAATCATGATTTTTATCATGTGATAAAGGTCTTGGTTCACATACAGCAGATGCATGTGTTTTGTTGTCATTACTAATGTTAATGGGATTGATATAAAATGGTATATGCGATAGTACATCAGCATTGGTTGTCATAGTGCCTTTTTATATTGGATTGTATAATAGTAATCGGATAGCCATCTTACTAATTTTGAATTTGGTTCTTCAATTGAAAATAACCAATTAAGTGGTTTATGGTCAGTTGCTATTATAATTTTTTTTTCAAAAAGGTATGGACGTAAATATTACCCAGCCAATGACACAGTAGCCTTTTCGATTGTAGAATAATTACATCCGGCTGGGTTTAATGTTCGCCTTGCGTAAGCAATTGACAAATCTTTTCCTATAATTCCTTGTGATAATACCGCACTTATAGCGTTATAACTATGGGTTGTTAATATAAATGGTTTTTCAAAGTCTGGATGTTGAAGTATTGGATCATTAATTAGTATTGTTTTACAAAGATACACGCTTGTTTAAAATTAGAATCATGTATCATGGCTTTTCATTAAACTCTGACATCTGTCTCTCAATCATTTCCAGCGAGTTAGCCTCCGCAATTATGACATTTAGATTTGCTGCGTCTCCCATGGCCAAAATCTTCTTCCTTAGGACCATTGACAAATATTCTTCCGTTATTTAATCAACAAATTGCTCCTCCAAACTTTTCGAAAATTGGCATTTTGCTGCCTTACGAGACATTTTTCAAATTTCTCGCCGTTTTCTTGTTTGAGAAGTCAAAACAAATGTCTCTCCTACACCTACAACAATATATTGATAATGTATTATTATATAATTATTATATCATTTATGTATTCCTCTATTTATTTTACCTTGTTTTGTTTAGGCGTAAAGTACTCGTCCAATTTCTGTATAGCGATATTGTAGCTGTTATCATTATCGGTTACGTCTACTCCCGGTATATTATAAAAAATTTCTTGCAGCACAATTCCTCCAAAATGTAATAATATTGCTTTTCTTTTATCAGAACTTTCAATGTTTGTGGCAGTCAGATAAATTTGTAAGGCTCTCTTCCATTTTTGCCAACGCAGTCCTACTGAACTTGGATCTCCATCACAGTCGAAATTTTCTAAAGATGGAATAGCAATATTCGCCATTTTCCTAAAATATCAGTTTTTTATGATAATAATCACTACGACTCAAATTGAAAAATAATTAATTCAAAATTCAAATCTTAAATTTTACATATTTATTATTACATACGTATAATAAATAATATATTATTTCGCTCTCGAGATAAAACACCAGTTATTTCCCCTTACGATGCTGTGTTTATATTAACATTCTTTAAAATAATGTCGCCCAGGTTGCCGATGTTTATCTTATATTATCAATGGGTTATTCAATTATGAGATAAAGAATGACGAATCCAAACATGACAAAGCGTTGGGAGCTTATATAAGATAGATAGATAAATAGTCAGGTGTTCTCCGTTTTGACCGGAAAACACGGAATAATTGTATTACTATTCTTATATAATATTTCGTTAATAGAATATTTTAAATTAATTAGTGTAGTGAATTATCTATCCATCGTTCCCTTACATATATCTTGTACTACAAATATTTTATACTCTTTTGCCCGTTTTCCAGTAAAAAGACCAGCTATTTTCAACTTTGTTTTTCTAGCCCTTTTCCATTTAGGAAGACCGGCAATTCCCTTTCTAGCCATTTTCCATATAGGAAAACCGGCTGCCCTTTTTCATGTAGGAATACCGGCAATTATCTCTCTAGCCCTTTTCCATATAGAAAAACCGGCAGCCCTTTTCTATATAGGAAAACCGGCGATTTGTTTTGAACTACTACTAAATCAAAGTATTGTTTTCGCAAATTGATATTTTATACTTACCTACTTCAAAATAATATTCTTTTATCCTCGTCGCCAATTGTAATATACACCCTTTATTACTTAGGTAACTATACTTTAATGAAATAATACACAATATTCACTGTTGCTTTCTCAGAGCTCTTGCTGTCGCACACGTCTCTATTTGACTGACTCGTCATCGATCGATGCGGTAACAAACGCCTGGTTTATTTATTGATTTACTTTTATATACATTATGTCACAAATACTATGCCCGGAACTCCCGTCGAGACCCCATTTACACCTTAACGTTATATTTAGATTTTTGGATACATTGTGAAATACTTTCTGCAGTTTTATCCAATATTTCCTGTATACCTCAGCTGATAATTCAGTTATGATATTTTTAGTTAATACAAACTGTTTTTTTAATTTGTTTAGTGTAAAGACGCTGGGAAAACATTTACCATGAATCGCGTTAATGGGTTTTTAAAAAAAATCATACTTTCTCTCGGATAAATTTAAATCCATATACAACGCTATATTTTTAACGGCAGTTAAGGAACTAGTTTCCATTAAGTTACTTAGAATCCTGTTGTGAAAGCGACAATTGAGCCGCAAATGACAGCTCGGCCGTCGATTTTGTAGTTGCAATTTGTTCAACCCTTCTTCTTTTAGCTTTATGGGAAAGTTCATCAAATGGTTTTAAGGGCCTACCGCGGCTGATAGTGGGCTAATTTTGAATATTGAAACACCTTATATTTAAAATAGATTCTGGAAGTGAAATTTCCTGCTCAGGCCACTGTTTGGGCCTATTTTTAAATATTATCTATTTTCTACCACAAAAGACGTCATTTTATATCTAGTAGGTGGGATATCCGTGTCAAATAACTTCTTAAAAAAAATTAAAATACAAGTTCTGGCAATTCTTCCAATATTTTTAAAATATGCGCGTTTTCTACCCCTACTCAATGGTCAATACGATATCAAAAAATTAAACTGACTTTACTCTATCGTTGACTCACCCTGTACATACATAAATAATATAACATACGTATAAGTCAAGTTAATATAAAACGTATATTTATTAGACAGGCAATAACAATTTTACATGTTAAAACATTAATTATACAAATAAATTCATATCTATATGGGTACTTTGTAAAGCCTAACCCCAAAAAATTCAATGTCCTTCACAAAGATACAACTGGGGGAGACATTGAAAATGCCGAAGCAGAATGCAACGCTTATTAAATTTGAGATCGGAGAAAACTCATAATTGTGTGGTAATATGATAGTTGATAGAAGTTTGGGTGAAATCAGGTTAGATTACGTAAGATCAGTTTACCAAAATATACCAATTAAATGTATATTACTTCAAGTTTTGTTCTTTTTTACAATTTATAACGTTATAAGTGTGGTTGTAAAGAGCAAAAGACCATTTGCATTCGATTCGTCTCACATTCCTCGATCTAACGATATAAAACACGGCTAGTTTGTCGTGAGAAACTAAAAGTCACGCTCACCCACCCTTAACACAATCTAATGCAAAAAATTACTTTTAGCAGATTACGTAATGTTTGGGCGAATATATTAATAATATGTAACAATGCCATCGCCGTAACCATAGAAATAGTTGTCGCCGTCAAAGATTTAATTAATTTGTTCTCTCCATAGACTATGTAATTTTATTTTAGTTAATACACAAATCTTTATTAAAATCAGTCTCGTTTTAATCAGAATAGTGCATACAGTCCATACAAGTCGAATAACGTAAGTTCAGTTTACCAAAATATACCACATAAATGCATATTACTTCAAGTTTCGTTAGTTTTTACAATTTTTACCATTAGTGGTTGTAAAAACTGCATTCGATTCGTCTCTCAATCCTCGATCTAACGCGAGTAGTTTCACTTAGTATTAACTTATTCTAGTCATTTGAGTCGGTCC
The DNA here is from genome assembly GCA_016904865.1 of Pissodes strobi. Taxonomy (NCBI): domain Eukaryota; kingdom Metazoa; phylum Arthropoda; class Insecta; order Coleoptera; family Curculionidae; genus Pissodes; species Pissodes strobi. Next base: position 9,175 of record MU190661.1, on the reverse strand, counting down.
AATACGTTATAATCAATTTTAATCGATTTGGTTAGTCGTCTAATCAATTTTTTGTTAGTTTCACTTAGTCTCAACTTTTTTTTACTTATTTGAGCCGGTTCGGTTACGTTATAATCAATTTTAATATATTTGGTTAGTTTTGCTTAGTCGTCCAATTAACTTCCTCTTAGTTTCCCTTGGTCTTAACAAAGTTTAGTTATTTCAACCGGTTCCGATACGTTTTAATTAATTTTAATGGATTTGGTTAGTTTGGGTTAGTCGTTCAATTAACATTCTGTTAGTTTCACTTAGTCTCAAATTATTTTAGTCATTTGAGTCGGTTCCGATCCGTTATTATCAATTTTAATATATTTGACTAGTCATCTAATCAACTTTCCGTTCATTTCGCTTAGTATCAGCTTATTTTAGTCATTTGAACCGGTTCCGATACGTTATAATCAATTTAATGGCGTTGGTTAGTCGTTTCGTTAACTTTCGGTTAGTTTCACTTAGTCTCAAATTATTTAAGTCATTTGAGGTGGTTCCGATAGGTTATAATCATTTTTAATAGATTTGGTTTTGGTTAGTCGTCTAATCAACTTTCGGTTCATTTCAGTTAGTATCAACTTATTTTAGTCATTTGGACCGGTTACGATACTTTAAAATCAATCTTAATGGATTAGGTGATTTTTGGTTAGTCGTCGAATTAACTTTTGGTTAGTTTCACTTAGTCTCAACTTATTTTAGCCATTTGAGTCGGTTCCGATACGTTAAAATCAATTTTAATAGATTTGGTTAGTCGTCTAAACAACTTTCGCTTAGTTCCACTTAGTCTCAACTTATTTGAGCCGGTTCCGATTCGTTATAATCAATTTTCTTAGATTTGGCTAGTTCTGGTTAGTCGTCCAGTCAACTTTCGGTTAGTTTCCCATAGTCTTAACTTTTAGCCATTTGAACCGGTTCCGATATGTTATAATGAATTTTAATGATTTGGTTAGTTTTGGTTAGTCGTCTAATCAACTTTCAGTTAGTTTCACTTAGTCTCAACTTATTTTAGTCATTTGAGTCCGATCCGATACGTAAAAATCAATTTTAATAGATTTGATTAGTTTCAGTTAGTCGTCTAATCAACTTTCGGTTCATTTCACTTAGTATCAACCTATTTTAGCCACTTGGATCGGTTACGATACGTTATAATCAATTTTAATGGATTAGATTATTTTTAGTTAGTCGTCGAATCATCTTTCGGTTAGTTTCACTTAGTCTAACTTATTTTAGTCATTTGAGTCGGTTCCGATGCGTTATCATCAATTTTAATATATTTGGTTAGTTGCCAAAATTCGGTTCCTTTTGGGTAGTTTTACCTTACTTTAATTTGTGTAATCTATTCCGATTCATTATAGGCCGTTTTGGTGCTTTTGGTTAGTTTTGGCTAGTCATACAATTAGCTTTAGTTTAGTTTTAGTCAGTTTTAATTTATTTTAGCCCTTTGAACCGGTTCCAATACGTTATAACCATTTTTAATGTTTTCCGTTAATTTTGGTTAGTCGCCAAAATTCGGTTAATTTGGGTTATTTTTAACTTACTTTAATGTTTTTAATCTGTTCCGATACGTTTTAGCCATTTTTGGTGATTTTAGTTACTTTTGGTTAGTCCTCGAAACAAATTTCGATTAATTTCGGTTAGTTTTATTTTATTTTAGACATTTGAAGCGGTTATGATGCGTTATATCCAATTCTAATGTTTTTGGTTAGGTTTGGTCAGTCGCCAAAATTCGGTTAATTTGGGTTAGTTTTAACTTACTATTTTTTAATCTGTTCCGATACCTTTTAGCCCATTTTGGTGCTTCTTGTTAGTATTGGTAAGTCGTTCAATCAACTTTCGGTTAATTTCAGCTAGTTTTGATTTATTTTAGTCATTTGAACCGGGTCCGGTACGTTATAACCAATTTTAATGTTTTTGGTTAATTTTAGTTATTCGCCAAAATTCGGTTAATTTGGGTTAGTTTTAACATACTGTAATTTTTTAAACTGTTCCGATATGCTTTAGCCCTTTTTGGTGCTTTTGGTTGCTTCTGGTTAGTCCTTCAATCAAATTTCGATTAATTTCGGTTAGTTTTATTTTATTTTAGACATTAGAAGCGGTTATGATGCGTTATATCCACTTCTAATGTTTTAGGTTAGTTTTGGTGTGTCGTTCAATCAACTTTCGGTTAATTTCAGTTAGTTTTGATTTATTTTATTCATTTGAACCGATTCTGGTACGTTATAACATTTGAAGCAGCTCCGATGCGTTATAATCAAATTTAGTGTTTTTGGTTAGTTTTGGGTAGTCGCCAAAATTCGGTTCGTTTTGGTTAGTTTCAACTTACTTTAATATTTTTAATATGTTCTAAGATGTTTACCCCAAAGAAGATATCAACAGAACGTGACACACTGACCTTTTGTCTTCGAGTTGTATGTTATGACGTATATTAATTTGAGAAAGGTCAAATGTAATTTATGGCAAACTCTTTATTATTTTATCTACGATAAAAAAATAGCAATTGTTTTATATTTACCGTTAGTAGACATGAATGCAGCCTCATGTTTATTTGAAATATTACTAGTTGAATTATTTAGTCCTGCCACAGGAATGATACATTTTTGTTTGTTTAATTTGAGCCGTTTGGCAAGTGAATGGGTAATAAAATTGCTTTTTTCTACAGCCGCGCGCAAAATAACTAAATACTAAATTCAAATGAAATCGCAAAATCGACGAATGCCGTGGATCCTTATTTTGCGCTCTAGCGCGAACATGGAAAATGAAATTCTCACTTTTTCGGTCTGGTGTGCTGAATGGTCATGCAAACCGAAGATAAATAAATGACAGTCGTGCGTTTGTTACAGTTTGTTGCTGACACTCCTGTTCTGAATATGCCCGAAGCCCGAACATAATATGTCAAAACTGACAGTCAGTTGCAAATTTCAGAATAAGTATAGAGAAAAATGTGCATTTAATTTTAAAAAATGCGGCTGTAGAAAAAGTTCTGTGTGTTTTTCGAGCGCAAAGTAAGATTGCCGTTTTCGAAAGATTACTGCGCTCCGCTACGCGTCGCGCATTAACATTCTTTCTCAAGCGGAAATCCGTTACTTTGCGCTCTAAATACACAAATAACTATTTCTACAGCCGCGCGCAAAATAACTAAATACTAAATTCAAATGAAATCGCAAAATCAACTAATGCCATGGATCCTTATTTTGCGCTGTAGCGCGAACATGGAAAAGGAAATTCTCGCTTTTTCCGTCTAGTGTGCTGAATGGTCATGGAAACCGAAGATAAATAAATGACAGTCGTGCGTTTGTTACAGTTTGTTGCTGGCAATCCTGTTCTAAATATGCCCGAAGCCCGAACATAATATGTCAAAACTGACAGTCATTCGAAAATTTCAGAATAAGTATAGAGAAAAATGTGCATTTAATTTTAAAAAATGCGGCTGTAGAAAAAGTTCTGTGTGTTTTTCGAGCGCAAAGTAAGATTGCCGTTTTCGAAAGATTACTGCGCTCCGCTACGCGTCGCGCAGTAACATTCTTTCTCAAGCGGCAATCCGTTACTTTGCGCTCTAAATACACAAATAACTATTTTGATGCACTGTCTAAAATTGCCCGGGCCTCTACTAAATTACCTTCGTAATCCTCTATTTTTATTATGGCAGTAGCCAAAAGTATTTGCTTATTTTTCGGATTTAAGCAATGCATGTTTAGAAGTGGTAGGTTATGTTATTCTCATTCTCCGTGTTTTGAAGAGAATGTGTGGAAATACCTGAGCCCTGTGTTGGGAAAAGCGAATCGTGTGATTTGCAATTGGGGTGTTATTCTGATTGTAAAATACGTGAAGTATTGAGTGCAGTATTAGCACCCTGCTGATTGCAAGCCAATTTATCATGAAATGGTCGTAAACAGTTGTGACATAATTAATAGTTTTTATTTCAGTATAAAGATCAGTTACAGGCATATTTTTTATTTTTTCGCATTGAAAATTTAAATGATTTTTATGACAAAATGCACAAGTGAGTTTTCCTTTGATTAAATGTGCCAATACTCTGTTTTTTGATATTTTGTCGCCTTTGTTTTTGTTTTCTAGCGTTTCCAGAAAATTACACCTTTTTGTTAGGAAATCAATAATTTGTTTAATCGTAAGAAAATCAATGTTTTCTTTGTTTAGAAACTCCTCTAACTCTCTTTTAGTAGCAGAGTCAAGTTTGCAAGATATTATGTATAAAAGCGGAGTATCCCAACTATCAACGGGTTGACCTAAAGCTTTTAAAGCCCTTATGTTTTTTGAAACATTATAGAGTAAATTTCGAAGTTGATAATGAGATTCATTTTTCGTGAAAGAAGCTTTAAAAATATTTTTTACGTGACTATGACCGATAATTTTTTTGTTTGGGTACCTATCTTTCAACATACCCCAGGCTCCAGTATAATTTGAATTAGAAATTCAAGCGATTGTATTAATTGTAACGGTTCGACACAATTTCAAATACCAAAACTTTTGCCCGTTATTAAGTTGTGTTAGAATGTATTAAAGAGTTAAAAATGTCGTAAAATGTCATCCATTGACTGTAGGTTCCATGAAATTCTGGCAAATTGATAGGTGGTAATCTAACAGGCTCTCGCAAATCTATATTTGTACCTTCTGTTGGATTGTTGTTTGAGGAAGTGGATGCGACCGAACTTTGAACTGGGGGAGCGCTTTGTGCTTTAAAATCGTTTGTTAGTAGTTTTTTTTGCCCGCCCAGCAACACTGTAATATTTACTTTCGAAATCTGCTCTTTCGTTTGGGTCTAGGTTGCCCCCAGTTAAGCATTCAATATCCGTTTGTACGTCATTAAATGCTTCTAATCAAAAAAATATTTTATCTAATCTCACACTTAACTCGTCATAATTCCCGGAAGGCACATAAAAACTATCTGAATATGTAGCAAATCTCGTTAATTGTGATTTAAATTGTCCCCTTTTGGCTTTAATTTGGTCAAACTATCATTTTTGAAATAGAATTTTCGCCCAAGACAGCGGCATCGTCTTCACTGGCCATTTTGAGAAACTCTAATCTAGTATTAAATGACAGATAGACGCAAATGAAAATAAAATGGACGGTGGAAAACTGGATAAATTGGTGACTTACCGGTGTGTTGGCTGTGTTGCACTACACTATGCAGTTTCACCACGAAATTGCACTTAGTATAGTTTTGTGTTTACTAATGCTTGACTATTCGGTTCGATTTATGTTGAAATAGTTGCCCCCCCCCCCTCCCCCATTCGATACCAAAGTTATAGGGAAAATAAGATGGGGGGCTAACTTGACGCTCAGCTTCCCCAATATTTCGGAAATCAAATCATACAAAAATGAATTTTGATTTAATCGGCAGTGTGCTGGATTAGGTTTTTCGCAAAATTTCAGTTTTCGATCATTTTCTGCTAGTTGACCCCCCCCCCACATTCGAATTTCCTGAAAAATGTGTAACCACTTACTGTTCTTAAAGTGTGCTTTACTGTGCCGATGATATTTTGAACTGTGCCGTTTCGATACCAAAGTTATAGGGAAAAATAAGATGGGTGGCTAACTTGACGCTCAGCTTACCCCCAATATTTCAAAAATCAGATCATACAAAAATGAATTCTGATTTAGTCCGCAGTGTGCTGAACTGTGGTGTATTAGGTTTTTCTTAAAATTTAAATTTTAGGCCATTTTCTGCTAGTTGCCCCCCCCCCCCCCACATTTGGCGTTTTTTTATAATTTCAAAAATAATAGATATTTTCATTTAATGAGTCAAGGATTACCTTGTACATGATTATTCCCCAAAGAATATTACTTATCAATAACAAATATTCCTGTGATTGGTCGCAGCCTATGGATAATGGAATATTGCCCAGGAGCGTGGATAATGGGCACTGTTACTTATTCACAAGCGGACCCGTATTAAGAAAATCATTTAATAGTTGTAGAAAAAGAAATATTACAATCGCGATAAATTGAATCTGAAAAGAAACATATTTAAGACTTGCATATTTTTAATGATGTAATATTCGATACAACTCCACAAAGACATCCTTTATATATATTTTGCATTTTTATGGAGATATAGAATTAAGCATTGTTATAAAAAATAACATTAAATACGGGAATAAAATGATGTAATTTTAGAAATTATAATTAAAAGTACAACATTAAACACTGTAATAAAAAACGCACGAAAACAACAAAACTTAGACGTTTAATATCTCTACTTAATTACAATATTTTCTTAATACATTGTACTTTGCGTAATCCTATAAAAAATACAACAACAACAATATAACAATATGAAACAAACCTGATTCGGCTCCAGTCATCGTTGTTTTCAACTAAGCGATCATAAACTTCACTATGTCTAAATGGGGTAATAATAATATATTGGATCAATTTACTAGTTACCATTTACTACAGTCAACAAAAGGTGATAAAATCCAAAAGGTCGATATTCGATGGAAAATGTGTAATCTCAGTAATTTGTTTTGAATTTTGTTAAGTAACCTACAGAACTAAGATTCCGTCCTCTAATTAAAGAGTGCCTAATTAATTAATATTCAAGAAAAATAAATTATGTAAATCGACAAAATATTCTTCTATTGTTACAATAAAACAACTATTTTTAAACCAATTGTAGCGTATCAGAAAAACACTCGATATTTCATAAATTAGATCGTGACGGCAACCCGAATATTTCGAGGTCTAGACGAAGTTTATTTACATTACCTACTACACTTAATATTATTGTTTAACTGCAATGAACGAGATACTCGACGCAGGTGACAAGGCCAAGACAACCTTGCTGAATTGGTATTGTTATTGTAACATTATATTTATATTACGAACCTACACCAACCCAGATGAGAGAAGACTGAGTGACCCATTGATATGCGTACGTAGATTATAAGGGTATACATCATGTCGCGTTACTATCTTTTATATTCCTTGCTATAATTAATACAGAACTCTATAGTTACCTGGAGTTTTATTCAATAAATAAAAAGAGTTCTACTAGCTATTGGTATAAAAATGGGCTATAGCAAGCTATAGTACCGATTATTGCCTAATTACTAATTATAGAGGATTAATTAAGAATAGTTGTATTCAAGGCATTAAACATTACAATGAAAATGGGTAACATTAGACGTAGTAATAAAACAACGACAAAACAACTTTGGTGTTTAACTATTAAATAATTATAACTTATTTTATATTCTATACAACAACACATGAGGACAAACTAATTCAGCTTAAGAACAGTCATCTTTGTGTTTAGCTAAGCTATCATACACTTTCTATTTTTCATTATTTTCTCTCGCAATACTCTTTGAAGTACCGTTGGATCAACCGTTTCAGCTGGTCCTACATAACTAACAGCTCCACCCAAGCTATATAACTGATTATTTATTGTAATCGATATTTCAATGTCCATTAAACGGATAGCTGGAACTAAAGGAAATATATTTTTTTCATATTTAGTAATATCAATGAAAACATCGGCATCATTATTTTCAGATATAATACTTATTTCACCTCCACAATTTGGTCGAACACACACATTTTTATTTTCGTTCAGAGCAAAGTATTTGTTAAGGGCAGCTTGTATTTGCAAATTTTCAATAACAAGTGGTATAATAGATAAAGGTATTATCCTCATATGTGAACATTTTAGACAGTAAATACGTGTAATACGTGAATAATTGATTTCTCCGGCTTGCGACAATTTTCGAATCATACATTCAATCGTGCTTTGAGTTGCAATGCAGATAATTCCATTTGGTAAAGTTTCATGATTGGAAAATATTTGAAATAAAATTTTGCATCTTAGCTTATAGGCTTTAAGACCAATCAGTTTAATAATTTGTTCTATAAGTTGTAATATGGTGGTATTTCTAGATTTCAGTTTGGAAGCAAAATTTTTACTATCACAAAAGTTACTGGTTAAAATTTGTACAAGGGAGTCGAATGCGCACGTGTTGGGTAAAATATTTTTTTTATTTTGTAACTCTATAGGCTGCAATTTTACACAATTTGCATTTTTAGAATGCCAATTGGTACAACACTTGCCTTTTGTTGTAAATCTATGTGAAGCCATTCTGAGCAAGCAAGTCACATTAATATTACAATAGAACCTACCTGATTCCTGAAGATATATTTTTGAAAAATTCGCATTTCTACTTATTTTCGTCCCTTCTGGATGGAATACTAAATAGAGAGAAAAATGTAACTAAGAATAATATCATGTTTTTTAAAATATTTACCTATGTCAGTATTATCTGAAGCTTCAGGGCTTACGGATATTTTTAAGTAAAAAATTACATACATAAATACATTTAATATAATTTACCAGCTTCTTCAATGTGCGTTTTCGGAAAATTCACATTTTTACTCTTTTTGACCCTTTTAGATAGAATTCTAAAAAAGTAGAAAAATTAGTTTCTTTAAATATTGTTATGACTTGTTTAATGTTTACCTATATCAGTGTTATCACTTATTTCCAGAGGAGGGGTTGGCATTTCTTCATCTGCTATTAGTTTTCTTCCTAAACAAATAAAGTATCAAGACAACACTGTAATAATTATTTAGGAATTTATGTAGCTTACCTGAAGCTTCCGAGCTTGACGATATTTTGTACATATCTACGGCAGTGCGTTGGTTCCAGTGAGTAGCTAATTTCATGGTTCCCTCCAGCGAAGTTACATGTTGAACTATAAATTCATCAAGTTCTACCGGTAGGCATACATTTGAAAATATTTTATTTTTTAAATTATTAAAACTGCTTTCGACTGGTACACTAGAAGCAGTATTTTGTGCTTGAGGAAAATGTTCTGCCATAGCAAATGACCATAAGGGAAATGTTTTTAGAAATGTAGTAATTTTTGGTACTAAGGAGGGCAAATACTGACAGTTGTCATGATTTCCCTTAAAAATATTTCTTTTAGCTTCCACTTCGATGACTTTACCCCACTCCATGAAATTATTGCATCGTAAATCTTCCAAAGTCTCATTGTAGTTAAAAAAAAACTTCCATTTTACGAATCACTCATTAATGGGTCCTCACTAAACTCATTTCCAATTATTTGTCTCAAATAGTTCTTACACGCTTCGCTTGGAGTTTCCATGTTATTAATAAATGAGCCTTCAG
>MU190660.1:14921-41113 GCA_016904865.1 Pissodes strobi | reverse complement strand
ACAGCAGTGTACAGCCACTGGAGGATGTAAGGTTTTAAACCCCACTTTCTACCTACCGTTCTCCTTAGTTGCCACATATTTGCGGTTGTCTTATTCACCACCTGTTCAACGTGTGCCTTCCTCGTCAATTTACTGTCTAAAATAACTCCGAAATATTTGACTTGTTGACTTAGGCTCAGTCTCGTCTGGTAGAGTATGGGACGTATAAAACCTGTTAGATTTCGTTTCCTTGTGAAGAGAATAAGTTCGGTCTTCCCTGGGTTTACTGAGAGACCATTCTCCTCACACCAACCTTGAACTATCCGACACGTCACCTGCATACGCTCGCAGACCGTTCTCACGAACTTGCCAGTGATCATTACTAGCCCGTCGTCAGCATATGTTTGTGAGTAGAATCCCTCAAGATTTAACCTTCTCAGGAGGCTGTCCATCACCAGGCACCACAAATGTGGCGAGAGGCAGCTGCCTTGTGGGCAACCCCCTCTTACCCCGGATTCGACGCGATCTTCTCCCAGCGTGGCGCTGATCTTTCGATCTTCCAGTGCCGTTTTTACCCACTTGACCAAATGAACTGGTGTTCTCTTGGCCTGGAGGGCTTGACAGATAGTTTTCGTTTTAGCCTTATCGAAAGCTCCTTCTACGTCAAAGAAGAGCGCTAGCGCCATTTCTTTGTTTTCTATTGCCTTTTCAGCCCTTCTAACTACAGAATGGAGAGCCATTTCAGTCGATTTCCCCCTTCTGTAGGCATGCTGATTATCATGTAGAGGAGAATCGGTTAAGATCTCTTCCATGATGAACCTGTCAATCATTTTTTCCATTGTCTTTATTAAAAATGAAGTTAGACTTATAGGCCTAAAGGACTTGGGATGGGAATAGTCTCTCTTCCCTGCCTTGGGGATGAAGACGACATCCGCTGCTCTCCAAGCTTGTGGAACGTACCCTGGTGCTATGCTGGCCTCGAATACTCTCTTTAAGTAAGGGAGTAACGTGTCAAGGCCCGTCTGCAGCATCATGGGTATAATTCCATCCGGCCTTCCTGCCTTATATGGACTGAACTCCCCCACTGCCCAAGTTATGGATTCCTCAGTCACCACACTGCGGGCAAGGTTCCAGTCCATCTCTGGCTCTGGTTCCTCGTCCCAGTTGGTAGTCGGTACCTCTCCGGGGAAGTGGATTTTTAGAAGAAGCTCTATCGTTTCCTCTCTGTTCGTCGTCCATTGTTCGCCTGTTTTCAGAGAGCCAATCTCTTTTTGTCTTTCCGAGCCCAGCAGCTTAAGCAGACGCGCTGAGTCCGAGAGAGACTCCGTCTCTCCACAGAATTTCCTCCAGCTGCCTCTTTTGCTACGTCGGACCTCGATTTTAAATTTCCTTCTGGCTTCCAGATACACATCTCAGAGCTCCTGCCGCCCTTCCCTTAAAGTGTGGCGGTGTGATCTTCTCACGTCTTTTTTAAGACGGTCCAGAGTATCACTCCACCAAGGCAGCCTCTTGGCGCTCGCTTTCTTAAGTGGGAACGCTTGTTCATAGGAGTCGATGATTACACTGTTTAGCTTTACCACCTCAATTTCTAGTTCTTGTTTTGATGAAATAGCCTGCCCTAAAGTCCCCATGGACATTACCAGACTTTCCCTAAATTTGTTCCAGTCTGTTGCCCTCGGAATCCTTTTCAGTGGCTTCTCCATCTTATCCGATCTAATTTCGAATCGGATCATTCTATGATCGGACATAGTTATGTCCCTACTTACCCTCCAATTGACTACCTTTTCCGCAAATGCTCGAGTTACCACTGTAATATCGATAACTTCCTGACGAAGCCGATTCACAAAAGTTGGTTCCGTATTTACGTTAGCTACTTCAAGGTTTTCCGATACGAAATACTCTAATAAAGCCGTACCTCTCGCGTTAGTGTTAGTGCTCCCCCAAACGATATTATGCGCGTTTGCATCACACCCCACGATTAGTGGAAAACCTTTGTCTTTACTGTATTCTATTAACCTTATTAATTCTTCCGTTGGAGGAAGTTGCGCGTTATCATACGGAAGATATAAACTACTTATTAATAACTTATATTTTGTGCCACTCACCATGTATTCCAGCAGGATCACCGTAATGTCCCTGGAGCTTAGTTGTGGTAACAGAGTTCCCTGCAGCTCCCTGGACAACACGATACATGTCCTCGGCCTCTCTTCTCCTTCACACCCGGCCAAGATGGTAAGGCCGGGGGTCCCAAGTCCCCTTATATTTTCCCTGGATCGAGGTCAGTTAAAAAAGCTTGCATCCCAAGCAAAGAGATTGTACTGCATGATTCACTGATTTGCCTTTATTACTAAAACCCCTCCAGAGTCTTTGCAAGAAAGGCTTGAAACTTTGATTACAATTGTTAATTATATAAGATATAGTGAATTATAAAGACATGGATTCTGACCACGAAGGTGTACTTTTCTTCACTGATGTTCGTTGGTTATCAAAAAGAAATGTTGGTACTGTTTTTGAATTTAGAAACGAACTAAAACTGTTCTTAGACATCAAATAAATGTACCATCTTGTAGCACACATTAACAATGAGACCTGGATCCAAAGCGTAACTTACATCTGCTAAACAACCTAAATTTGTAACTTCATGGTACATTATCAACTTCAGAGATAATATTTAGGCGTTCGTATTAAAGCTGAAAAACTGGCGCCGTAAAGTAAATTTTAGAAATATTACCATGTTTAAAAAGCTTTGCATCAAAGCTGAAGAATCGAAGACAGGAATTGCAGACAATCTTACCGAAGAATTTGATGATCACCTTCAAGCTTTTGGATCTGAAATTTAAAGTAGTTCTCCGAGCAGTATTCGTTGGAAACTTATTTCATGCTTCTGTGGATGTTGCCGATATTCCCGATGAAGTGCGGGGTGAATTTTTGGAGCTTTGAAATTATTGCTCAGCACCTGATATATTTCAGGAAAATCGTTGATTCAATTGTGGTGTTCTATGCGTCATTCCTATCCCAAAGTTTCCAGACTTTCTTTTCGAAGATTAGCGTCATTTTTGGCTTCTACTTGTCTCTGTGAAAGTGGATTTTCAACTCTTCTGCAGGTCGAGATAGAAGCCAGGGGTAAGTTGTATATTTATGATGACATAAGATTGACTTGGACAGAAACTCCGTCAAGAATAATAAAACTTATTACGCAGATACGAGCTCTCAGTCATCGCATTAAATATACTTAATAAAAAATATCATCACTTTTGTTAAGTCCTACAATGTATTTCTTGAAACAGTTATTTCGGGGGGTAATGGAGATAAGTATTTACCTCACCCCATTTTGTATGTTTAAATAAAAAAACACTTGAAAAATCCAAGTTAATGGAATTATTATAATAGCATTGGAAAGGGGGAAAAACACAGAAATTTTGGAAAAATTTGAAGGAGTCTTCAAAATTATATGGCTATCGAAAATAAAAGGATCGCGAATAAAAAAAGGTTGGGAACCACTGCACTGGCTTATACAATCCACAAAGGTGCATTTATCTCCATAATTCACCCTTAGATCGGTAATCTTCTCATTTACATACTCTATAATGGTGGCTAATATCTCCAATATGTTATTTAAAGGGACCAACATTCAAGTGGACCGGATGGTTTTGATTGTAAGGCAGGCCCACGAAGACCAGGAAGGTGCGTAATAATATTGTGCGCGTGAACTTTTGATGGTGCTGGAAAATTTTTAGCCCATTTATACCTGTTGCATTCGTAATAATAAGTTGTATAAGTTCCATAATTACACGCTGGGCCAACTTCGTCTCTTGATAAGTTGTTTTCGTCACTTACATAAATTTCTGCAGCTGTATCATGTTCCGAGTGTTCACTTTCATTGTCTGTAGTATAGTCACTATTACTGTCAATATTCTTCTTCTTCATTCTTCTAAAAAGTTGTAAACATCGTCCGATGTTTAATACGCAGATGTTTATTACGCGATTGATGAGTTTCTTTCATTCTATCTAGGTTGACAGCTTTGCTTCTAGGCAATTGCCAGCTTGATGCCATAGGGACCACGCGTTGTCTGGCTTACCATGGCAATCATATCGTGACTCCTGGCTTGTTAAATGAATAGCTGAAGAGGTTCAAAGTGCAGTGAGGTCAAAAATGTTACCAGTATTGAACAACGTTGTGTGTGCTTAAGACGACACGGTAGAAGTGAAAACTTCAACAGTATGGTTGTCAGAATTTCGATCCGAGCCTTTGTTGCAGAGACACGGGCGAAAAACGGTTTCTCCCCAATATCCCCCCTGAAATTAGGGCCCCGGTCCCCCCCGTATGGCCTAAGGTGGCCCCCCATGGGGCGCACATACCATAAAAATTTCGACCCCGTACCTCTTCGCGTTCTCCTGAAATTAATGATTTAAGTTTTTCCTTCTCTCCCCTTCCCTGGCCAAACGGGGGTGGTACGGGGTGCCGTTTTCGTCCAGGACCTTCTTTTTACCTCGGCTACATCCCCTGAAAAGTTCGGCCCTCTACTTATACGGGAACATGCCAGAAGAGCGTTACGTTACACATCCGAGCATGACGCGTGACGGCTCGGTCTCATTCAACCCCCACAAAAAAAAACGCAAAACGCGCCTAGAAAAGTTTTCACTTCAAAAACTTAAGCTTTGTGTGATTACAAGGCCCTTAGGGGTAAAAGCAGTTCAATAAAGGTTCAATATCTACAAATATCACACGTAGACAACGGAGAATCTGGAATAAAAGGAGAGGGATTTAAGTTGAGCATTACAGTTTAATTTTATTATGGTTTAGAATGCGCATAATAATGTTAATGGTGACGGGGATGTTAATATATATAGATTGTAATAGGGATACTAAATTTCATAATAATAAACTCATTATATAAGTTAAGGCCTGCAATGAAGTTGATGGGACATTCAAATATGACATTGTTTAGATCATCAACCTTACCACAATCACAGGGAGGTTTATCTCCCCTGTAAGGCACTGACGTGTACACATTCTAATAATGATGGTAATATTTCTTCCATATTTAGAAGGAAAATTGGCAAACCAATTTTTACCTGTAAATTCGGACTGAACCCTAGAGGTGGTTGATGATTTTTGTTACGTATCAAAAGTTTCCAATCATTTTTAAACTAAGTACGTAGATCTTGTTGTCATTTGCTTTGGTACACTTAGGATTCTGATAACGTTGACGAGGGGATCGACTTCTGTGTGTTCAACGATACTAGTGTAACCCGAAATCCAAGCCACTCTACAGTCAAACTCGTTCTTGATGGATGAAAGGATAAGTTTCTTTGTTCTGAGAGTCCAATAGTCAGCTGCAGCATTATGAAGAACATTTTCTGAATATATGTACAATTTGGTATTATGTGTTTGGGAAAAATTCAATGATTTTTATTGAAATATTTAGATAATTTTTAGGTGTCTCTTACTGCCGTCCAAAGCGAAAATGCCGTAACTGCAATATGCGCGTAACTGAGATAATTGCGTTTAAAGTTTTTGTGCTGTTTTTTACTGCAGCTTTTTTGTGAATATTTTTTCTGACTTTTCATGTGTGGATCTAAGGTAAACAATTTTAAATAAATCAATTTTTATCAAAAAAGTAATGGAGAATTTGCTCTTGTTACTAGGAAATCACTTACGGCCTAATGGCTGAGGAGCCTGCATGACAAAGTGCTATCTTCTACCAAGCAACTAAGCCGTAAGTGTATGATCACTACCGTTCCGGTGTAATTGCTGTTTAACGTTTAAACTTTTTGGTCACATTTACTAAGCCAAATTGCAGTATAGGTAAATAATTAATAGGAATCTAAACTATTTAAATATATTTTTGTTGCACAAAATATTTTTATTTAAAGAGATGATTAAAAACAATTATAATAAATAAAATCGTTATATATAATAAAAAAATTAATATTTTGGGCTTTATGACGAAGATTCTGCTTTATCTATTAAGTTGTTCCAAAATTGTTTTCTATTTTTTGGAATTATCGCATTTATAAATTTTAAAAGGGTTTGCTTTTTTCCTCTGAGAATTCATTGGGCGCTCGTAGAGTATTTAGTTTACTTAAGAGTGAGTCTAAATCAGGACCTTTTCTATTAAATAATCCAGAGTATGTTGGCCCAAAAAGAAATTCTTATATTTTAAGGTAAACTTGTCTTGTTCAGCAATTTGGACGATGTCTGATAGATGTGGACGATTTTGTTACTTTTGGTTTTTATTTTGGTGCAGATGACCAATGGCTTCTAGAAAATCATCAAAATCATATAATTTTTGCTTTCGTTTCATTGAAAGCTCTACCTGATTGTGAAAGCTGTCGGCCAACATAAAAGTGTGGCCAGGCTCAAAATAAAATCTTATTTCCAAAAAGCAAACAGTGCCCAGTTTTTGTTTTGACAAGCACAATTGTCTAGCCAAATTTAATTAGCTTTGCATATCTTTTATAATTAATTCTATCTTCGCTGTGAGGATGAAGATAAAATGATTCGCAAAGATCTCACTTTTCTTGCCCCAATTTAGACAATTATATTTCTTTTATATATATTATATTCTTTTAAATATTTTTCGTTAAGTTTCATATGAGACTTTAGTATCTGGAAATGTTTATTTTAAATCAATAAACAAGAGCGTAATTGCGATATAACTACTTAGATAACGAACATTTGGCGCATGTTCCCTACGATGGTAGTGCGATACACATGCATTAGATAATTCGATATGAGACTTCATTAATTTTTTTACCGGCATTTTTCCGCTATTTCCATATGGAGCCTAAACTAAGTAGATAAATGAATGCACGTACACAGCGAAGAGGCGGTATCTGCAACTTGCGCAGGAAATTAGCGGTAACTATGTGTGACACCGCCAGAGATACGGTCATTTTGCTGTGTATTAATGATATATTGCCAAATTTTTGTCAAGATCATGCTTAATATGATCTTTGCTCTCATTATCCTTATTACTTCTTTGTTGAGCCAAAGCTAGTATACGCTGGGACATCTTATAAGGCTTTTATGTGGACTTTAATTTTCCATCGAATTCAGTTGAATTAAAGCAGTACACAAACACAAGCATAAAAAACCATGCGAGAATATAACGAAGCATCCCCTCGCCCTCGCTTTTTAAATGGTACGTGTGCAGAAAATTTCATCAAAATTGTTTTTTTCGCATGGCGCATGACAGCTCAGCTTCATTCATCACTCAGGAAATAAATGTGGTAAATGCGCCAAAAGAAGTTTTCATTAAAATTTCTTTTTTTTACTAATTTAGATGTAGAAGAATGGCAGATAAATTTATTGCAAACATGTATCAAATATCTGATCTTAACTGGGAAGCCAGTTAAAGAAAGCACCCATCAGAAACCCGATCTTAATTTGGATTTAGTATATGCATATTCGATTAATTCATCTTACCAAGTTCGAGAAATAGACAATCGAGAGAAGAGCATCATATCTACTCCATCGGAAATAGAAGATATCCGAATTACTTTTTTTTTATCTCAATCATAAATTATAGGTAATAATCTAACCAGATTAAAATGAGAAATACTAAACGCAACAATATTTGCTACTGAAACTGAAGCTCTGATCGAAACTGATCACAATAAAATTACTGCAATAATACAATAAAAACAACTAACCAAAATTTCATTTACCGCATGATACCACTCATTAATATAACATTATGAATGTATATGACATGTTAACAATAATGAGAACTAATATATTCACGTCGCAAAAGAACTTGAACTTTAAATCTGACCGAGACATTGACTTAACATGTCTGGTACGATACTTATAGCGCGCTAGGGAATTAAGATTATTTACTTTACTGTTAGTTACTTGAAACATCATCTTCCTTCCTGATTGCTATTTACAGGTAGTTGCACGTATTTTACTGCTCTCCACGATGACATTAAAGAAGCAAACACAATATAGCGAACACCTAATCGTACCAGGGGACTATGAAAATTATTTAACTCGGTTGCAAATTTCACAGATTTGGGCGTTTAACAAAATTAACAAAAGTCATTGATCCCGTAACAAATAAAAACAGATAGTATTGATGTGCACGAGTATGCGCCGTTCTTTTCAGAATTTTACTTTGTTGTTGATGCAGAAGAACCTTTGGAAAAGGTTCCAGTTAAGGATATTCTATTACAGGAAGAATATTCAAACTATTTAAATAAGAAATATACGCATGCTCAAAGTATGTCAACATAACTAGATAATTTTGACGAATGTAATATAACTTAGCAAACAACTCTGGTTTCTCGGTATCAGATAAGTGATCGGTATTATGGCAACCTTATTTTTCTCCAGGCTTTACGCATCATTCTTAAAATAATATCAGTGCATTTGAAGTTGTGACTAATCGGGAACCTCATCACCATATGCCTTACATTTGGCTGGGAAGTGCAAACTGTTAAGGTTCAAATATTTGAATTGAGTTGGTAGGACTCAATAGTCTGAACTAGCTTATACACCTTGTAGACAATACATGTTTCCATCCGATCCTTAGTCTTGGAAAATATACATATTGATGGTTTATGAAAGCCTTATGCTGAAATAAATTAACTGATGAAAAATGGAGCAGCGGCTTTGTATATTACTCCTAATAACGCTCTTAATTAAAAGTGTTCCCTTCAATCCGTTTGTTTTGCTTTTCCTTAATCCAATATCGTTTCCCTTAGAGTTATTACGTCGAATTCATTGAGATCCCTTTAGCTAAACACCGCATTTAAATTCATTAAGTTTAGCAAAGAATTCCTAAGAGGTTCGTGAAAGCCAAGACGTTAGAAGTCTCATTGGGATATCGTAAAAAAGATTTTACTTCAAAAACGGAATTATCAATTAAAAGGCACAAGTTTATTTTCTCGTTAGGATCTTTATCTTGATCAATAATATGCGGGGATATTAATAAATATCAGTGATCAAATATTGGGGGTAAGACTTCGATCTGAATGTTCATGGAATATATAATATTTCTTTTTTCCAAGGGTATAATTTTCAATGACAGAGGCTTTTTAACAGCCATTTGAAAACCTTATGAGTTAGGGAAATGAAGCAATAAGGACACATAAACATAAATACGCATATCTTCAATTTTCAATGGGTTTGTTTCATTAGATTATCTTCAACATTATTTGATCACCGCAACAAATTTGCAAAAAGTTCAGTAGGCAATCAGAGTTTTGAAGTGAGCACCACTCGAAGTACGCCACAGGGCGGAGTATGCTCACCACTAATGCGGAGTCTAGTGGTGGATGAACTACTGGAAATACTGACAGACCTCGGCCTACATTGTGTTGGGTGTGCCGATCATAATGTCATCACAGCAAGAGGAAATTTCTAGTTCAGTCACTATGTGAATTCACTCAAGCTGGACTCAAAGCAACGGAAGAATGGTGCCAAACAGTGGGACTGGAAATAAACCCATCGAAAACAGCCATAGTAGCCTTCTTTGGGAAGAGAGAACTCCCTAGAATGATAGTTATTGGAATACACGGGACCAATATTACATCGGCATCGGAAATCAGATATCTAGGCATAACGCTGGGCTACAAACTCAAATAGAATAAACTCAGGTTACAAGGGCTTTTATGGTGTGCCGAAGCCTTGCAGGAAAGTCCTGGAAATCCAGAAATCTTGCGATGGATGAGCACAATTATAGTAAGACCCACCCCACCTTACGAGATGATATTCTGGTTCAAGTAAACGGAAAAGCAGAGCATAAAATCAGCCCTCAATAAGCATAACAAGCGCAATGAAAATATTTCCAGCAGCAGCAATCGAGGCAATTATGGGCCTCGCACCTCCACATATTGTTGTAGAGGGAGCGGGTTTAGAAAAACTGAATTGATATCCCTGATAAAGCATATACCACTTCTTAGGCTCCCCAGGGCGATATAGTCAAAAGGTACGGATATATTCCTGGCAAAAATTAACGCCATAGGAAGATATGCGCAGTTACCTTAACAGAAACTAGAGGAAGAAGAGATTGCCATCTTCTCAGACAGTCAAGCAGTCATCAAAGTACTGAGATCATCAATAATCAGCTCTATAATAGCAAGGAAATGCCTAGATAAGCTAAACGAACTAAATAATAATAACAAACTATCCCTGCAATGGATACCATGCTGGGTCCAAGGTAATGAAAAAGCAGACCAATTGCCAAAAGTAGGAGCACAAACTCCGCTTTTAGGACCGGACCTCTTCTGTGACATAGGGGTGCACACCTACAAGGAAGAGTTCAGGAAAGAATAATGAACCAAATGGATCAGTCTATGGAAATGTCTGCCAGGGTTAAGATAATCAAAGTGGCCTCCTCACCCAGAAAGATAACACTGAGAAAGAACAATCTCCGCATCCCCACCGGCTTTCTAACGAGTCATTGCCGATTGATAAGGCACCTGGAGACAATAAAAAGTGAAAACGAGAACAGTTGCCGGTTCTGCGGAGAGGGGGAGGAAACCCCGGAACACCTTCGCATGGAGTACGAGGTGGTCGCGAATAGGCGAATGGCCTGCTTCGAGTGCTGTACCGTAGAACAGGAGAAACTTCCATTTATAGAACTAACCAGACTACTTGTTTTCATCAAAGCACTGACGCTGGATGAGGTACTCTGATTAACACATCAACGGAAGCCCGAAAGAAGGGGAACACAATAGATCTATACAGCTCGCAGTGTACTAATGCCCTTCATTCATTCATACACTAGTCGATATCAACATTAAGATTTATCAGCATGTGTGCTCTTCACTTGATTCAGGAGCGCACATTTTTTTAATAACGTGTTATGAAATTAATTTCTTCTATGGGTCTGCTCCTTCACTTGTCTCATTCCACGCATATTCCTCTAGCGTTAGATAAAAATTTATGCCTAAACAACTTTCTTAACTTCTCCATATCCAACACTTCTTGAAATAGCTATGAGAGGATCTGATTTGTTGGATTCTTTTCTATGTATGCCGCTTTGTAGTTCTCTGGGGAATTCAATAGCATTTGATCGTATTAGCACGTATGACATCTTAGCTTTTGTGAGTAAACTTAATCCCTTTAGTCTTCACCACTGAGCATCACTCAGTCTCGTGGAAAACTCTCACTGGAATAATAAAAGGTTATTCAACCTTCATCTTAGTCACTGCCCCTATTAAGAATTATCAGCCTCTGTGATGCTGAATTAATTTAGATTCCATTAGATATACCCAAAGTTTTCAAACTAAATTTTGTAAGATCCATTTATACTTTCTTGGATTACCTATCTCTTTCACTAGACTATATTCGTGAAGGCTTCATCACTGCAGGCTCTTTCCTGGGTAAGGTTACCATTTTCAGAAGTCAGCATTAGATTTATCCAGATTGAGCCAAACTGTCTCCTGTGAATAACTTACATTGAAATTACGAAAGTTTGTTTAAACTTCCCATTTCTTAGGGATCTATCTATTAACTTTTTCGATTAGATCTAATGCTTGGAGGGGTCATCATGAACTGCACCTTTTCGGTTCGGAAAAATCCAGATGGAAACATTTTTTAATTTTTCTAAATGTCCCCATGTATGTCAAACTATTTTTCTTGAGTTCATCGAGGAGTTCCACTGAACTGTACAAGTTATCCCCTGTGATATTTCTGTTGGAGCCTTTAACACACTCCACAAGCCTGAGAACCACTTTTATCGAATTCGATAATGTAGACTTGGTTGCACCAACAACTTTTATTTCGGATCCGGCATAAAGATCTGCATTTATGAAATAATGGGTCCTAGCATCCACCAAAACCTTCATTTTTATTCCATATTTAGAAGGTTTGTTCGGAATATACATCCGAAATTCCCGGAAAATAGCATGGCTAAATCTAGCAAAAAATTCATGAAATAATTTAGACACAGTAGCCAATTTTCCGATTTTACTCTCTCTTTCCGCATTTCGAGATTGTGACATTGTCAAATCTGAGAAAGCTCATAGCCCCCCTTGCATAAATACATTTTCTTTATAAAACAAATTCGCCCAAAAATTATCAATTGATTTTCAATGACCATCAGCAAATAAAAGAAATACTAAGGTACAGACAACTTGAATATGAAAAAAGATAGGTATCAATCACCTCTAAAAGAAAACTTCCGCATATGATCAGAACTAAAGTCACATTAAAATAAAATTCAGATATGATAAAATGGAATAGATAAAATAACACATGGGATGCAAAGCAAATAGTGGACAATGCACAAAAAAGGTTAACATATATAAAGCAATTAAATAGTTAATTTAGACAAAAAAACTGTAGCAATAATTAACTTGCTTTTCTGTGAGGGTTGCTGAAGAATCGACGGTCTCGGTCGTATATGACGAACTCGGAAAGCCTCTAGAAATAAGGGAAAAGACCATTAGCGTCATGTCATGGCGTCCGCATGCTTCACAAGCAATAGAAAAATATTAATTTCAGAGAAAATGCTTACCTAGTGTAGTAGTTAGTCCCGAAAAATCGGTCGTGTCAAAACACAATCAGCAACCAACACAATATATCCCTAAAGAAAGGGTAGTATAAAATCATAATAGTAAATGTCGAGTCAATATGACTGCAGTAAAGCGAACCTTCTTTTCGCCTCGAAGGGTATTCTTAGAAGAACTCTCTATTCGCTTCCGTCAATTTGCCTTTCCATGCACGAGATTAGAAAAAAAAAGAACGTCGAATCAAGAAGAAGTGATGGGCTGAAAATGCCAAGTGATTCGATACGAGGAATAATTCTAAGATAATAAACAACTTAGTTCTCGTTTATTATGAAATTAGATTGTTCAAGAAATACTAGAAAATGTTCCCAAACGAAGTGATAAAATTTTAAAAATCGAAATCGTCAGCAGCAATCATGGGAAATAGCCGATTCCTACTACCCAATACTGCCAACAGAATATTACTAAAGTTTAAACCGGTCGCGTCGAAAGATAAATATGAGATTCCAAGCGGTACCAAAAAGTTATGAAATATTTAAACCGAAAATAAAATATGAATTTCACGGATCTAGTGCAGCCTAAAAGCCGGTTTTATTGACACAACTCTTAAAAATATAAAACGGTCCGCTGGCCGTTCTACGGTAATGTAATATAAATCAAGCTAAGTTATACTAATTACATAATATCCTATTTTAGTGACTTCATCAAACCTAAGCGATCTGTGGTTTGCTTATCAACTAAAATAAATATAGTCACAAAGTGCCTCAAGGCTACATAAGAGAAAGGGATGATCCAAATTGGTACTCAAAGCCACAACGTGTTATAAAAGTTAATACAAATATATGGTTAACCTATATTTAGGATTTACATTAATAAATGCGGCAATTTTAAGCTTATTGACAGCAAATCGAATCAATAAATTCAGAATCAATTAACCGAAGAGTATTGACCTCTTTTCAGTAATTCTTACTGCAAAATACAACATTTTTTGCCAAATGCAGCGTATAATAAGAAATTTAAAAATATTTTACACTGGCAAAATCGAGCTGTTACAACTCTCCCTCTCCTTCGAAAGGAGGGAAACTTATAAAAAGTTAACCTACGATAATAAATTAATTGAGGTAAATAATTCAAAGCACTTATGTGACGTAAGGATATAACCTATAGCTATCTATAGTAAATTAAGATAACTTCAAAGGTACCTTATCAAATAATTGACAAGCCAGAACATTATTGACCACCAGCTAAATTAAATGTCACCGATTTCCAAATTAAATCAGTACATTAAGCATTAAGAATCAAATAAAAAAATTAAGTAATTAATATACTTGAATAAGCAAAGCAATGACACAAGCTAATTTATTGGAATAACCTCTATTGGAGGTTATCAATAACGGACATTGAACCATCCAATTTAAATAATAAAAATCAATAAATTTCTTGGTCAACTTGCTCAAGATTGCTTCAAGACCATCTGGACTTACTCTTCGCAGAGAAGGGACCTCAAGTACGCGATGTTAAACGGAGTCCCGGTAAAGCATGGGGAACCTCGTTCACTGACCTTGGTCCGAGTAAACCCAAGCAATCCTGAGAAGCTCAAGAGCAAGGCAACTAAGAGGCAGATGAATTAATGAAGCAAACTGAAAAAAGGTAACCCTAAAGAACTGCCAAACAGAAAGGGGTGGAATATAGCAACACCAAACTAAAAGATGCCCTAACCAACTTGGCTAGGCACCATACAGTTCCAAAAGAAATACAAAAAAGTTAATTAGGGTGTTCCTAAAAGTGACATTGCTATCATCCCTACAGATCTCTGTGCGTGGTGCCGCCACTAAGTGAGTTACGCAAAAGCTTAAAAGGAAAAGAAATTGTCGGTACTATGATAGCACCTGACGCTCCTCAGCCTTTCCAAAATAAAAACGAACTGCAAGAATCGCAAAGAACGCAGCTAGTCTCATAGTGGCACGAAAAATAGGCCTTTCTGTCTCATCTGTTTTCCATATGGAACGGATGTCTACGTGATCAAGTCTGAGGATAGATTGCAGATACAGCAGCCCGAAAAACGCGTTCATTTCAAAAATATCGTTTTTTTCAGTAAAAGAAGGCCAAAACTTTTTTCGTGACTGAGGAAATTTTTTGGACTTTTTATACTCTTCTCTGGTCGAGATTATTTTTAAATTGGCAAAATCAATTATCTTTTGTATCATTTGATTGGTAATTAGTAGACTTCAAGCATTTATGAGCTCACATGGGGATTATTACGAGAAAGACCAGGCAAGAAGGCAATTAAATTATGACCAGGATTTCTACCTCTAATAGCTACTATTTTCGACCATTTGGTATTAACTTTCCATATCAACTTTTCCTGATGGGCAACTCATCTTCTTCCGACTCGGAATTGTCTTGTTCGGTTTCAGAATTATGGTCAATTTGTATTTCACTGTCATCTTCATTCTCGTCATTCTCTCCAGCCAATCTTTCCAGTTCCTCTAGTAAAGCTGCTCTATCTGGAACACGCGCGAATACACCTGTCATGCTAGAGTCATCTTCATTTGATGTCATTGTCTGTCAATTCTCTGGAACCGGATGCCATTGTTTTGCATTTACTGAAAAAGAATATAGAAAAACCACATATTTTATGTATTAGCTGATACCTTATGAACACTAGTGCCTACCGATAAGAAATAAATAAATACCTTGCAAAAAAAAAACAAAAAAGTATGAAACCAAAAAGCAATTATTAAGCAATTATTAAATTCTCGTACTGATGTCATAGCCTAAAGAAAACTATAGCCGCGACACTCGGCTCGTTTAGTGGGGTACGGAATCAAATTTTCTCCGTGAAGCTCAGTGAAGCGAGGACACTACGCAGTTGGAACGCGATGCCAATAATACGCGCTTACCTGGGCCGGAGTGCAATAAATTTTCATAGGAATTAAAATAGAAAAAGATTCGTTGTTTGGGTAAATAGACTATCGTTATGCGTATATATTGCTTTGTTTGTATGTTATATAAATAAGTTAATTTTTATGTGTTAAAATGGGAAAAGAACGGCAGAATTAAGCAGCTAGTTAGTTTGTTTATTTAAACTTAAATTTGATCATAAGATATCGGAATCGGTTCAAATGATTAAAATAAATTGGAACTAACTGAAACTAACCGAAAGTTAATTGAACGACTAACCAAAGCTAACCAAAAGTAACCATAAGCTCCAAAACAGGCTAAAATGTACCTATCGTAACAGGTTACAAAAATTAAAGTAAGTTAAAACTAACCAAAACGAAACGAATTTAACCGACTAACCAAAAACATTAAATTTGCTTATAACGTATAGGAACCGATTCAAATCACTAAAATAAATTGGAACTAACTGAAAGTAACCGAAAGTTGATTGAATGACAAACCAAAAGTAACGAATAACACAAAAACGGACTAAAACGTTTCGGAACAGATTAAAAATGTTAAAGTAAATTAAAACTAACCCAATTTAACCGAATATTGGCAAGCAACCAAAGACATTAAAATTGGTTATAACGTATCGGATCCGGTTCCAATTACTAAAATAAATTAAAACTAACTGAAATTAACCGAAAGTTGATTGAACGAAAGTAAGCTAAAACTAACCCAAATTAACCGAAAGTAATCAAAAACTTTAAAATTGATTATAACGTATCGGAACCGGTTCATATGATTTAAATAAATTAAAACTAACTGAAATTAACCGAAGGTCGATTGAACGACTAACCAAAAGTAACCAAAAGCACCAAAAGGGCTAAAACATATCGTAACAGATTAAAATTATTAAATTAAGTTGAAACTAACCCAAATTAACCGAATTTTGGCGACTAACCTAAATTAATTAAAAACATTTAAATTGGTTATAACGTACCCGAACCGATTCAAATTACTAAACTAAATTAAAACCAACTGAAACTAACCGAAAGTCGATTGAACGACTAACCAATAGCATCAAAGAGGGCTAAAACGTATCGTAACAGAATAAAAATATTAAAATAAGTTGAAACTAACCAAAATTAAGCGAATTTTGACGACTAACTTGAATTACCTAATTCAATAACTAAAATAAATCGAAAGTAACCAAAATTTTATTGAAAGACTAACCAAAACAAACTATAAGTAACTAAAAGTACCAAAACGGGCTAAAACGTATCGGAATAGCTTAAAAATAATATTAAGTAAGTTAAAACTAACCCAGATCAATTCAATTTTGGCGACTATCCTAAACACTAAAATTGGTAATAACGTATCGGAACCGAAAGTAATCGATAGTTGATTGAACGATCCAGTTTTGGCGGCTAACCAAAACTAACCAAAAATATTAAAATTGGTTATAATGTATCGGAACCGGGTTCAAATGACTAAAATAAATTAAAACTAAACGAAAGCTGATTGAACTAACCCAAACTAACTAAAAGCACCAAAACGCACTAAAATATATCATAATAGGTTACAAAATTTAAAGTGCCCAAAAATAATCGAAAATTAATAATATGAAAACATTCATAAAATATATACGAAGGGTACAGGGGAAAAACGATCTAAGCGCCATTTCCATAGGAAACTTTTATTAATGATTTCACAGAAAATTTTATTCTTTATAAAAGTTGGTGCTTGGAAAAAAACTAATTTTGACAATGTTAAATTAAGACTAAGTATTACAGGGTACTTAAAAAATACAAAAATGGTGGTTAAAAAAACAAAAACTTAGGAATATCGGAAAAGCTTCTACAGGAGAAATAAAGCTCCTATTAAGGTAAAAATAAAAGTCAAATACCATTTTTTACAAAAGTGCATCGTTGCTGAAAAAAATTAGGACAAATTTAAGAAAAAGCGGGTTTTTTCAGTAATTGAAATGGATTTTCTCCGCAACGGTGCGGTGCACTTTTGGAAAAAATGGTATTTGACTTTTTTTTTTATCTTAATACGAGCTTTATTTTTCTGTAGAAGGTTTTCCGATATTCCAAAGTTTTTGATTTTTTAACCATCATTTTCGAATTTATTGAGTACCCTGTATAACTTATCTTTAATTTAACATTGTCAAAATAAGTTTTTTTTTTCAAACACCAACTTTTATCAAGAATAAAATTTTCTGTGAAGTCAATAATAAAAAAGTTTCCTATGGAAATGGCGCTTAGATCATTTTTCCCCTGTACCCTTCATATGTATACACATTTTATAGAAATAACATGTTTTTAATTTTTTTATTAGTCTTACAACCATTTCATCATTTAGCCATATTGATTTTAGTTTGACAATATAATTGAATTATATTTCAATATAAAAGGTCTCAAAAGAGCGGGACATATTTTCCGATTTTCGAATTCTTCTAAAAATTCTAGATAAATTTCATGTAGCATGTCGAATAGCCTCCTTTCCATTTAAAGAATTTGATCTGTTTAACTTAGCGCGAAACGATTTGCATCTTCTTATCTTAGTTATTTAGTAATCATCTACATATACGAAATTTTCGGTTTGGTGGGGAGTATTTTCCAGGTTGTGGTTATGTGGAAGATAAGAAAGTGCAAAACATTTCGTTTGACAATAAACAGTTCGTATTCTACCATAAAGGCGTAAGTCTCAAAAACATTGTTTTTGCTGGTTGTTTTTCGTAAAATCATTAGCCACATATATCCATTATTTCAGATTTCATCAGCACCTTGATATCATTTTGATTCGCTGTACCTTTTTTGGTTTTAAAGATACCAAGGTAAACAAAAAAGCAAAATGTAGGGTTGGTAGCCAAGTTTTTTCTAGATTACATATAAAACAAACACCAATAATTTTCTGACATAAAAGCCTACTTTATATATTTTTAAATAGAACACCCTGTATATTACTACATTTTTGGACTCTCTAGTGAAATCAAAACACATGTCGTGTATAATATCCTATACCTATCTTTAGCTGTTTACGAAATATTGACAGTTGAAAGTCGGGCATTTTGACAGGCTCTAAACCGCACGAGATCAAAGAAAACGGTTCGCACATCTCTATCTTAGGTTTTCATAAGCTATTGAATGACAGTGGCTTTCAATTTAACCGGAGGTTTAATAGTTCCGGTCAATTTTATTCGCGGGTTAAATTCAAAGTTACTGTCATTTGATAGCTCATGAAAATCTAAGACAGGAATATGCAAACCGTTTTCTTTGCTCTCATGCGGTTTAGATTTTAAAGCCTATCAAAATGTCAAAATGCACGACTTTCAACTGTCAATATTTCGTAAACACCTAAAGAAAGATAGGTATAAGATATTATACACGAAATGTGTTTAGACTTCTCTAGAGATTCCAAAAATGTAGTAATATATAGGGTGTTCCATTTAAAAAATATAGAGTAGGCTGCTATGTCAGAAAATCGTTAGTGTTTTATTTTATATGTAACGTAGAAAAGAAATTGGCTACCAATCCTACATTTTGCTTTTTTGTTTAACTTGATATCTTTAAAAACAAAAAAGTTACAGCGAATCAAAATGTTATCAAGATAAATTGAACGCACGGTACAGGTTGCTCCGATTTAGCGTAATTGTGCACTTCATACATAAACTAGTTCGTGAACTATAGCCAGATCAAAAATTTACTTTCATTTCACCATCTTGACAATATTTTTATCTAGCGAATAAAATGAAAAAGCTGTTACGAAAAAATATGCAAAATCGTACATAATACGTTTATAAAATTGTGCAGGTTGCTAAGAATCTATATAAAACAAAATTATGTACTTATATAAGATCTTTTTTAGGCTTAGAAGAGAACAACTAGATAAATCAAAATTTTCAAAATTATTATTGCAGATCTCGTCTAAAACCGTAACTACTTGTGCAAAATAAAATCTCATATAAAAAAACTTTTGTTGTGTATAGATCTTCTTGATATTTAAAGATTAACTTTTAGCTTATATTCTACAGGGTTCCCCATAGTAGACTACCCATTTTAATATTTGAATTAAAATTTTTTTAGTTAACAAAACAAACTTTTTATTTTACTAAATTACAGCTAATTCTTTGGGATTTATGAGAACTTATAAATATTTGACTAATTTAATTCTAACTTTTAAAAATCACATGACCTCCACCAACTTCAACACATTATTCAATATTAGATAAAAAGTGGTTCATTACACAGCGTAGCAAACCTTCGTCTATTTCTTCAACTTCTTCACGAATTTTGACTTTCAGTTCCTCGAGTGTACCTGGACACTTTGGCTTTTAAATATCCCCACAGGAAAAAATCGGGTGCCGTTAAGTCGGGGGACCTCGAAGGCCAAGGCAAATCTCCGAATCGAGAAATGAGTCGGCCATTAAACTCTTCTCGCAGGACCCTCATTGAGTTTCTGGCGGTATGAGCGCCCCATCTTGTTGGAATAGTAAGGCATTGTTTAGTAATCATCGTCTATTTAATTCTGTAATGAGAAATGTCTCTAGCATATTAACGTAGCGCTCAGATGTTACTGTTACAGCGCGGTTCATCCTCAAAAGATCCTACTCCACACCACACAACATCTTTTGGATTATGGAGGTTCTGTGTAAAGATTTCACGAGGATATTCATTTGACCAGTATCTAAAATTCTGTTTATTGACCGTGCCGTTCAAATAAAAATTTCCTTCGTCGGTCATTAGGAGACTGTGAATTGCTCCTTGATGTAAATCCAAAAATTATTGACAAAATGCTAACCTTGCTTCTTTATTTTGATTGCTAAGGTGCTGTGCCATTTGGTATTTATAGGGATGAAACTTTAAATCCCTTTGAAGAATTCGATCTAAGCTTCCCTTCGATATTCCTAGGATAAGGGTTTATCGTTTAGCAGGCCTTTTAGGACTTCTCGTAAACACAATTCTAACTCGTTCAATATTTTCTGGTGTACGAACTGTTCTTCGACGTCCAGGCTTCTCCAAATTTTTTTACAGAACCATTTTCACGCCAATTACGAACCCATAACTTAACAGTTTTACGATTTGGCGCCCGGAATGCACTCCTAACTTCTTCTATCGAATTGCTTCTTATGTAAGTTTCTACACAAAATACAGGTTGTTGGACTGAGTAATCGATGAAAGTTCAAACGGGTGTTGAAAGAATGTCTCAAAGCAAAAAAATTAAATACTTATTGATGAAAACTAACAAACTTCTCGTAGAAAAATGGCGTTCCACGAAATTATTAATTTAAAATTTATTTGTGACAGGATTGATTAATAATTTACTTAAACAACCTATTTAGTTATCTCGTAGGGAATTTATTAATAATATAAAATGGGAACCCTGTATTATAGTTATATTCAGCATTCAAGAATGCTGTACTTATTACAAGTAATCTACATTCGCTATTCTTAATTTCACTTCAAAAGACATTTTTAACTATTTCTTTCAGGTGTAATGTTTAAATAAATATCCGGCACTCTTTATGCTGCTTTTTGGATCAAAAAAATGGTTATTCTCTACTCGAAATAAACAGTATTTTATAAATCATATATTTTGTGATGAAAATTTAAATAAAATAAAAGGGGAGAGTAACAATTTTAGTATATAACGTCCCAAAAAATGTTAGTACGGCTCACTTCACTAATGATTGCCGGGGGGTTAACGTCAAGTTAGATTTATTTATTTCCTCCCCACTACATAGTGATAAAGTTGGTCCTCGCTTGTCAAAGGTGCCGCGCTTAAGTGTCGCAGTTATAGTTTTCTTTAGGCTATGGTAAAACCTTATTGAGACGCCGATTGAATAAATGGTTTACTAGATTCAGAATAGAATGAAACCAGTAAAGAGACAGATCATTATGACAGAGCAACGCAAGTGGACATTTCAGAAAACGTGAAAGCCATATTGTAACTATGGATGGGTATATGATTTAAAGTTATTTTATATAATTCTCCAGACTTTTAGACCTAAGGAAGACTTCAACTAAATACTTTTCAACGACTCAATGCTGATCCAGGCTGAGTAAAACCTAACGGAATTTAGCTATTAAAAGTGTAAATAAATAGGAATGCTTACTTGGCACCAGATACTTTATGTGTAATTGCTTTACAAATAACTGAAAATATTACATTGTCATAAAATAATATATTTATTAAAAAAAACTGCAGTCTATGATGCAGAAATTTACGCGTCGTTAATCATAATATTATCAAGTAAAAACAGTTACATACTGTTTACATTGTAAAACTGAATTTCCGCATATCAGCTATTTAATAAGAGATTTAAAAAATAATAAACATAAGTTTTCATGAACTGAAATGAAATATAAGAAGTGTTTTCCATAAAGTCATGGATTGCATCAAAAATACAAAATATGATGAATGAAGCTTTGACCTTGTTATTAATATCTATCCTCGTTTTGTAGTATCATGATTTCTTTAAAAGAGGGAAAAATGTTAACCTACCTTTTATATTTTATTATAATTAAAGATTTATATTCTATCTTATATAAAGCAATGAAGATGAGTTTTATTCTATTGTTCTACTGTCGTAACAGTGACATTATCAACAGGCAATATCTTCTATTCAATATCTATACATATTTCTAAAAGAGATCTAAATATGTTAGGTGCTAAATCAGACAGATGATTAATTTTGTGCAATGCCATTTTTTCTATACAAAATATACCAACACAAATAAAATGTGCCACCAAAAAAAAATGATTTACAATCTAGATTCCCCAGATAATAAACCCAAACCGCAATGCTGTAAGAAGTGCATTAAATGTTATTAGAATTTTAGATCAGATCAAGTTTAACAAAGAGTCGCGGAAACTATTCTGTAAGTGTGTTACCGTGTCTGTGCGATCGATTTCATTTCATTACCCATTTTTAAAGGTATTGATGTCAAATCTACGAAGCACTGCCATTAATTAGAAAGTTATGAGATAATTCGCTTTTGATATTATTACACTGGATTCGATAACACGAGATACACTGCTTTAACAGGAAAAACTTGTTGCTTGATTGATTGATTACTGGGTTTGCAAATTGCAAATGGGAAAACGCTATAGCTTTGGAAGAGCTTTTCCAAGTTGCAGGCATACACGGGGGATAGATACAAGCAGAACAACCAGGTAGGCATCATCAGCAGATGGTTGTAATGTAGGAACATACATATTTATGAGTAGGGATAGCGGTAAAATTTTGCAAAGCCCATTATATCGATTGCTAAGAAACCGGTAGGCGTCCCTGAGAAGGGGAGGCTTTAGGTAAGTCTAATTTAGTTTGATCCATAACATCGGATTTGGCATTACCTACATAGAAGGTGATCACCAGGCATCTAGAGCCATGGATAACCTTCTTGTTCAACAATGGTGCAGAGAGAAACGGTGTAAAATCTTCCTTGAGGAGATACTAACCTTAATTAGACCAAGTCCTGAATGAAATGGGGATAATTCGCATTGGGTATAAGCACCGAACATTAACAAGGAAGGTCAACTCTCTATCGGCACTTTTGATATAGCGCTTACAAAGGTGAGACTACCAGAGTTTGGATGAAACATGGCACGAGGCCTGAGCGGTTAACCAGCATTTCACCAGGGTCCGTGACGGGGCAAGGAGGGAAATGCCGAAGGCGGAGCTTAAAGAGAAACTTCTTCTTCTCCTTATAGTGCATCTCCTATCGGAGGCTTGCTATCATCGCAGAAATCCGGACCTTGTTGACCGCAGCTCTGAACAGTTGCACATTGCTACAATTAAACCAATCACTTAGGTTCCTCAGCCAGGACACACGGCGTCTGCCAATGTTGCACCTACAACTAATCTTTCCTTGGATTATCAGTTGTAGAAGTGTGTATTTCTGTCCTCTCATTATATGACCCAGATATTGAAGCTTTCTCTTTTTTATGGTGTTAACTATTTCGCACTCTCTTCAGCACTTCGGCATTAGTAATTCTATCGGTCCAGGGAATCCGCCACATTCTACGATAGCACCACATTTCAAAGGCCTGCAGTTTGCCGATGTGGTTTTTCTTGAGGGTCCAAGCCTCAACTCCATACAAAAGCGCGGAAAAAACGTATCAAACGAAGCTTCCTCATCGTAAGTTCCATGTTTATATCCCGACTCTTAAATAAATTTTTCATCTTTATAAATGTTGTTCTGGCTATCTCTATCCTTGTTCTTATCTCTCTTGTTTGATCACCCGTTTGTTCTACCCAAGTTCCTAAATATTTATATGTCGACACATTCTCTATCGTGGTGTTTGCCACCGCCAGGTTTACATGGTTCAGATTCTGTGGGAATATTGTAACTACCATCAACTTGGTTTTCTTAAAGTTAATTTTTAGTCCGTATTCATTACATCGCTCCTTTAATTTTGCCAAAAGGTGCTGCGTGTCTTCAAGATTGCTCGTTAACAAGACGGTGTCATCAGCATATCTCATATTATTAATCACCTCTCCATTTATAACTATTCTCACTGACTCGTCTTCTAAGGTTTCCCTAAAAATAGCTTTGCTATATGTTAAACAGAAGCGGCGATAGGATGCAACCTTGTCTCACACCACGACGAATCTCCATTTCTTCAGTTGGTTGGTTTTCTACCATTGTATTAGCTTTTCGGCCCCAATATAAATTACTAATTATTCTAACATCGTCTCAGTCAATGTTTTTACTGGCCAAGCAGCCGATGTAATTTGTCATGTTTCACTTTGTCAAAGGCTTTCTCGAAATCGATGTGACACGCATACACTTCTTGGTTTATATGAAGACAGCGCTGGAAAAGATCGTTAATCCCGAAAAGCGCCTCTCGTGTTCCAAGT
Source organism: Pissodes strobi (assembly GCA_016904865.1). NCBI lineage: Eukaryota > Metazoa > Arthropoda > Insecta > Coleoptera > Curculionidae > Pissodes > Pissodes strobi. Next base: position 16,914 of record MU190660.1, on the reverse strand, counting down.
CCTTCGCGGAATCCAAATTGTGTGTTGCTTATGTCTGCCTTTAGTCTTCTGTAAATCTGAGCATTCTCTTGGATTTGGTTTCTTGGGTACGAGCACAAAAGTGAATGTTAGCCATTGCTCAGGAATCTCCCTTATCATAAATGCGATTAAAAAGGTTCAGCAGGATATCAATCACATCATCATCAAAGAGTTTGATAAGCTCTATGGGTATATGATCAGGACCAGCAGCTTTCCCGGATTTCATAGTTTCCAGAGCATATACTATTTCTGCTCTTAATATTTTTAGGTGCATATTGCTTGATTCTAAAACCGGTTTTGGAGGTCTTTCATCATCAAAGAGTTCTGACAGGTATGCTTTCCACCTTTGAACTTTGTCCTCCACGTCAGTTATTATACGTCCATTTGCATCCTTGATAATATTACTAGCTGCCTTGACTCTGTTGCATCCAGCCATTTCCTTTATCCTTTAGTGCAAGTGAAAGCTGTCAAATTTCCTTTGTAGTACTTCTATTTCCTCACATTGAGCTACTAGGTAATCTTATTTTGCTTCCTTAATTTTTCTCTGTATTGTCTTATGTAGTGTTTTGTACTCATCTTTATTGTCTTTACTCTTTCTTCTCTCTTCCATAAGATCTGGAATTTCTGATGTTATCCAGGGCTTTTTCTTGGTTCTCTGTCTAGTTAGATGTTTTTAGCTATTGTTTCTAACCCTGTTTGAATTTGCTTCCACTCTTCGTTCCTCCACACTGTCTTCATTCAATGGGTTAACGTCCCTCATACATTCGTGGGTCTCTTTCTTAACTGTGTCATAGATTTCAGGATTCTCAAGGAGTTTTGGGTCTATGTAGTATGTAGTTGTTGAGACGTTTTGTAATCTTCTTCATCTTTATATTAAATTTAGCTATAACTGGGTTGTGGTCGGAGTTAATGTCAGCCTCTGGGTATGTTTTTGCAGCTTTGTAGCGACTGTTAATGAAGATGTAGTCTATTTGGTTTCTAACTATATTTCTTGGGTTAGTTTGGGTTAGGGGATTTCCAGGTATACAGGCTATGATTTGGTAGTTTGAAGAAGGTATTTGTTATCATGAGATCTCTAACTTGGCAGAACTCCACCAGTTGATCACCCCCATTATTCCTTTCTTCCAGGCCAAAACTCCCTGTGTGAAACTTCTAGTCTATTGTTAATGTTCGGTGGTATAAGTATAGGTTAATTTTATCTAGAATATCTGGCCTCACATTCCCTACTTTGCAGATGAGCATTAGGCATATAGAGAAAATTATTACCTTCTCGGTTCAACAATGGTGCAAAGAAAAATGGTGTAAGATCTAATCTGAGAAGATATTAATCTTAATTATATTGAACAAGTTTGGGCGTGATTCATGCTATAGTGATTGAAGATTAGGTTTGCTCAAAGAACCTTCTTTTTTATCTTGCTATTTAGGTATCAGATTAGTATGATTTCGCTTGACTTTGTAGACCTACATCGATGTCTATGACAACGCAGTTAAAATAAATTATACTATACTTGAGCAGAGAGATTTGCCATAATTATATATAATTATAACACTATGAATAGCAAAACAATAAAAAGTTCGCATCAAACACTTTGTAAAGTTTCAGAACCGAGGAGGTCCTGTACTTTTCAAGTTGAATTTGATGCAAATTTAAAAATCTAAGTGAAGTAAGGCTAACATTTTGATGTACAAAAATATATAGGAAAGATCCTAGAAGGAATTGCGAATGAGACTGCCCAAATATCTTCAGAAATATTAAGTGACGCTCTACATGAGCTTCACGATTGTCTTGGCTGCCCCCTGCCCCTCAGGGAATCGCAGGCCGAACAGTATGTTTAGTAAATTCTTGTAGTCGACATTTTGCAGCTATTCCTGTTTGATTTTTCACTAAAAACAAAAACTCTATTGGGAATTAATTCCACTAATGAAACCAGGCATTTGAAATTTGTAATTTTCAATTACTTGCACCTTCTTGTTC
>MU190660.1:0-14911 GCA_016904865.1 Pissodes strobi | reverse complement strand
TAATTGCATTTTCCTGTTTCGCAATTTTTAAGTGAATTGAGCGTTCCATAATTTTATTGTATTGGAAAATCAACAATATTATAATCGATGTATTGTAGCAATTCCTGTTAGCTTTCTTTCTTCTGTTTCTATATTAAATATTGTATTATTTATAAATCACATGCTTTGATTTTTCTCTAAAAACAAAAACCCTATTGGGAATTAATTCCATTATTAAAATGCAGGCATTTGAGATCTGGAATATTCAATTATTTGCACCTCCCTGTGTCGCAATTTTTAAGTGAATTGAGCGTTCCCTAATTTTATTGTATTGGAAAATCATCATTACTATAGTCCATATATTGTAGTTATTCCTGTTAGTTTTATTTCTTCTGTTTTTATATTAAATATTGTGTTAATTCTAAAACACTGTTTTTCATGCTATAATATTTCACTAAAAAAAAACTCTATTGTGAATTAATTCCATTAATAAAATGCAGGCATTTGAAATTTGTAAGTTTCAATTACTTGCAAATCCCTGGTCTGCAATTTTTAAGTGAATTGAGCGTTCCCTTAATTTATTGTATTGGAAAATAATTATTATTGTAGTCGATATATTGTAGCTATTCCTGTTAGTTTTCTTTCTTCTGTATCTATATTAAATATTGTGTTGTTTCTTAAATACTGTTTTAATGCTTTTGTCTTTTTTTTTACTAAAAGCATAAACTGTATAGGGAATTAATTATCTTAATAATATATCGGCATCTGACTTTAAATGAAAATTCCCTAGAAGAACATTTTGACGTACAAAAATATATATGAAAGGACCAACAAGGAATCACGAATGAGACTGCCCAAATAGCTCTACACTACAAATATTAAGTGACACCCTAATTGAACTTTATTATTGTCTTGGCTGCTGTTTAGGGAATAGCGATGAGCACTTCGAATGCTCTGTTTAGTAAATTCTTGTAGTCGATATTTTTTTAGATGAGTTGACCATTCCCTTATTTTAATGAGTTTTAAAGTTATAATTTTTTTAGTCGATATTTTATAGGTATTCCTGTTAGTTTTTTCCTTGGGTATCTATATTAAATATTGCACTATTTCTAAAATACTGTTTTTTATGCTTTGGTTTTTCATTAAAAGCAAAAACTGTATTGGGAATTAATTCCATTAATAAAATTTGAATATTTGATTTAAAATGAAAACTCCCTAGAAAAACTTAACAGCGTTGCAAAAATTATCATTAAATTTGACATTTTCATTTCTTGCACATCCCTGTTCCGTAATTTTTAAATGCAATTGACCGTTCCTCTATTTTATTGAATTGGAAAATCCATTTGACAAAAAAAATCAAGTTCTGCATTAAAAACTAGAAATCTGGCAACGTTTTCATTTTTTGTCATCTCTGCATATGCTTGTTAACAAAGTATGTCTGTTCTTTGATACCTGTCATGTAAATTTAATTCATGCATGTACTATAAAAGCAAGCAAGAGCAGTGTATATCAAATAAGTAAAATTATTAAGACAACTTTCATTAACATGGCTGATCAGTACATTTAGTCGAAAAATTACATAATATTGGCGCAAAGTGTAACGCGCGAACCTCAAAGATTACAAGAGTGTTCCATTTATAACATTTCAGGTTACATACATACCTAGTTAAAAATAATTATTGCAAACCTACTTTAAGTCGATGTCGATACATATAGAAAATGTGCACTTCAAGATTGCAATGCTTTACTTAACCCATGATCTACATTTTTGTAAAGAATTTAATACCAAAAGTTCACCTAGAATTGTATTTTGCAATAAGTATAGATATTAGTTTAGTTCTATCAATGTTATTACGAATGCAGCGAGTGCTACGTGCAGTCGTTTTTGAATATAGAAGTAATACAGCAATTATTATGATTTATAAAATTTACAGGTTAAACGGAAATAAGATATGCTATTAACTTTGTCATCGTTATGCTTCAGGTCTAAGTAGAATTCCAGTTTGATCTTTTAATTAAGAAATTTAAAGTGAAATAAGAAAGAGTCATAGAGCAGTAATGAAAGGTTGCCAGTTTTGAACACCCAGGGCGATTTAGGATAAAACGCTTGGACCCGTCAATTTTTGTTTTTTGGGGGAAACATTTTCACTGCTTGACACTTAGTCAACCCTTTGTTAAGGGAGATAGCTAACCTCAACATTTTAAATTGAAAGGGGGGGTCTAGTAAAGGTATTAAAGGTATTTTCATCTAGATTACCCTCCCCGAGGTTTAGACCGCTACTGTCTACTCAGCCAACATGGCGGTTCACTAAAATTATTAAAAGGCTCAATTTGGTTTAGCTTATTTTGGCTAAAATATTAGGTCTGTTCGACCTTTTATATTTTACATGATCTGAGTTTATGTGTAATAGACGAAATGCTTTAAATGCTGTAGTGTTCAATAATGTCGATTCTCATTTAGTCAAGTGACACATACTCTCTCTAAATTGTGTTTTTAACCAATAATTGTACTCATGGGCGTAGACAGGATTTTTTCTCAGGGGGGGCGAGCCGTAGACAAGGCCGCAGTAGTGGCAAATGTTGGGGGGCCACGATCAATTTTTACACAAAAGTCATGAGTCGGTGAAATTCCCAGGGGGGGCCACAGCCCCCCTGGCCCCTCCCTGTCTACGCCCATGATTGTACTACAGCTTTATGTGGGATTCATGTTTGCTAGTAAAACAAAATAAATAAATAAATAAATAAATAAATAAATAAAAACGACTTTTATTATTCAAGAATGAAAATTACATTTTTGGACAGCATTATGCTTCAGTGTGGCGAAGTCTAGCTACAAGCTATTCAACTTAACCACTAGAAGCAAATAAAAATACAGTTACTAATCATTTAAGCAAAAGCACATTCGATCAAAGTCAAAGTCAAAGTCAAAATTTCTTTAATCAGAAAATTTCCCAGTATAACTTACATAACAATTGAATGATTCGGCGTCAATACATAAATGTTAAAAGTGTAAAAGAAAAAACCCACTATATACTACAACAGTCATAAGAACATGATTCATACAGATGCAAACATGATTAAAAAGTCACACATACGACACTTAACACTCTAAAAATCACTTACAGAGTAAGGTTCTAAATTTAAAATAATTTCTAAAATACATTTTTTGATTCGTTTCAAACTTGTCTCCAGTTTTACTGCACGAGGTAATTTATTGAAGAACTTTATACACGGGTATGCCGGACCTCTTTCAGTCGCACTAAATCTGTGAAGGGGAACATTCAGATTTACACCCGCATTTCTGGTATTTTAAGCCAGACAACGTCATGATACCTAGCTGTCCGAACTTTCCCCTACAAGACTCCCTTCCCTTCAAACCCAAAAGTATTCGTATTGCTGCTCTCTTTTGAGCAACAAACACATGATGTGCGGCCGAACTTGCCCACCAAACCGCAAGACTGAGTGAACATTTGCAAAATAAACTGATCGTAAAGTATCTAAATTCAAGTATTTAGACATGATTCTTCAAGAAAATGTAGCAGAGCTAATTCTCTTGCAAACATGTTCGACTTGGAGAGCCCAGTCCAGATGTCGGTCTATGTGGATGCCCAGAAACTTAGTGCTCTTGGCCAGGATAACACTCTGGTGGTCAAGCAAGACCTCTTTCGGGATTCTTCAATTCCTTTGTTTTTTTCGAAAACGACATATTTTGTTTTTTCAGAGTTCAAGACCAGTCTGTTGGCAGCAAACCACTCCCGAGCCCTGTTTTGAACCAATTATTAAGATGTTAGTGTCATCTGCAAAATTTATTAAATGAGAGTCGTGGCTGAGAATCTCAGCAGCCAAGTTATTCACATAAAAGATGAATAGGAGGAACCCCATAACACTCTCCCGAATAGTACTTGTTACCATTTTGCCTTCGATTAGTCAGGTAAGACCCAATCCAACTAAGAGCAGGACCACGCACACCGTACCTCTCCAGCTTATCCAGGCGGATTTCATGATTTAAACTGTCAAAAGCTTTTGACAGGTTTAGAAATATTCCCATAGACAAACTACCATCCTCCTGTGCCAACAGAATTTTTTCTATGAACTAAGAAATAGCAGTCTCAAGTCTCAACTGATTTTCCCTTAAGATAGCCATGCTGAGTATCAGTGAAGAGTTTTTCTGCATAGAAAAAGCGAAGTAATCTATTACACATAGCTATTTCAAACATTTTTGAGAATGTTGATATTAAACTGATAGGCATGTAGTTTTCAAGGTTGTTAGGAACCCTTTTTTTGTATAAAGGTTTGACTATAGCAAGCTTCAAATTAGTAGGAATGATTCCATATGCAAAAGAATTATTCATTATGTGACACAGAAGAGCAGCCAATTCCTCTGCACATTTTCTTAAGACCAAACCCAGAACTCATTTTATTCTTAAGTCATTGATTGTGACTGGTATTAGGAAAATGGATTTATTGTTGTAATGAATTCCACATGAATAAACATGCTGAACCATTCAAAAGAGTTGGTGCTGCATTAATGACAAAGTTGTTGAAATCATTGCATATGGTATCTGGGTCTCCAGAAATCTGGCAATCACCACCTCCAGAGCTACTCCTATTTATTCCCCTAACAATTCGCAAGACACATTTTGACTTATTTCCGCTTTTGTTTATACGATTTCTATATTGCGGTTTTCTAGCCTCTGTTAAAAGTTTATTATATTCTTTTTCTTTTCTTTGTATGATTGATTATAATGTATATCAACCCTTTGAAGCATTAACAAAATATTCAATTCATTTTTACAATCTATGACGTTATTATTTAGATAATTTTTTATTTGGAATTTATGATTTTTAAAGGAAAGCAATGCTGAAATATGGCAGAAATATATTCATGAAACCACTCCATTGGGCATCCACCAGCGCAAACGGCAGTATGCAAACCTGTTCCCAATCTTCAGATGATAACATATTTTTGAAATGACCTTTGTTTTCTGCACTAAAAATTCTTTTTTTTCTCTTTACTAATGTTTGTCTTACCTACCTCTATTTATATACGATCAGTTGTCCCCTATGATCAGAGATATGAGTGTCCAGAACTTGAGTCTCAGAATTGTATCAATGCAACTTCTAGAGGTTCCGAACACTCGAGTATCCTCTAAAATTGATGGATGTACACCAAATGACTGTAACAAGAGAATACTTATTATTTACATTAAAATCTATATTAAAATCACCGGAAATAAAAATTGAACAATTATCAGCAATTTTATTTTGTAAAATATATTCGATCTTTGCTAAAAGAATTTGTTCCTGTGATAAAGGAGATCTATATACACATAGTATTATTATGTTTTTGTTACATACTAGAACCTCAATGGCAGCATATTCAAACATAATTTCCTCTGCAAGTTCAATAATGTTCCTTTCTCTTCATAATATGCTCATTTAGAGAACCCTCCTCTCTGCAAAAGGATGATGCTAGTTTATAACCTACCAAGCCTTCCAGTGTTCACTGCATACTGCAAGGTAGTCACTATGATGATTTACTAAATCTTGCAAGGCATCATGGGACAGAACATTGTGATGAAAATGCTCTGCTTTTTTGTCACCTTATTCTGACTAATAAGGCTACCTAACCCCTGTTCAGAGTTGCTGACTTCCTCAAGTTTAAAAACTTATTTATGATTAGGCCTTTCGGCCAAAAATCCGAATTAAAGACTTCCTGTTCATAGCATTTTGGGGTTCCAACCTTAAAAGAGCTGACCCTATTCTACTTTATTGTTTTGATTTTTTCACGAGAATAGTTTTCTATTCCATTGCCTGCAAGATAGTCTTCTATTTCCTTATTTAATGATTCAGGTGTTAAGCCTGACCCGAAGAGCTAGGATTAAACTGAAGAAAATTGCTGGGTTATTTTCAAATTTGATATATTATCTTTATTACCCTGTATTGGTGCATGCCTGGAATTTCTTCTGAAACCTCTTTTTTTCGCTTTTCCCATGCCTGCTCAACACTGTTGTGTTCAGTAATGCCTTCTGTAACCTCGACTGAAACATTTTTGTTTTGATTATCTTTCACGGAGTTTTCCGTCATTTTTGTTGAGTTGACATTTGACGTGCTTGGTCCTTTGGAACAACGGCTATGAGCGTCCGAGATATTGGAACTAATTTGAGCTCTCCTTCGTTGCTGAGGCCTCAAGTTACTAGAAGAAGAATCTTCTGCGCCATCTTCCGTCACACCAGTAACTTCAATAGGAATGCTCGGAGGTGGAGCCAGCGTAACGTCGCGGTCGGGACCACGAGGAGGTGCGGGAAAAGGAAAAAGATTTTGTTTACCTCTTTTGTTATATTTTTTTTCACTATTTTCCAACATTTCCTGTAGAAACTCGGTTTTCTGTTTTCACAACATGCAATTCTCCGCTAGAAGTTGTTTTTTTCTCTAATTCCTTTATAATTCTTCTTAAAAGTTGGGTCTCCGAGCCACCAACCTCACTTTCGTCACTTGGATGCTCGGACTGCTACTTGTTTCAGGCAGGATGGGTGGAAACAATTCTTGCATTTGTAACAGATCGAGACGACTGTTTCTGTAGCTCTTTTACAATGAAGACACCTTGGTTTATCACTTTTTTCACTCTGCGAAAATTTTGCCGGCGAGTCAGTCGGCGCCATCTTGAATTTTCCTCCATAAAATGGTAAAAATTTTATTGAAAACGCTCTTATACGTTTTGAAACATTTATATGATTGGATTTGACGGCGTTCATCAACAACCCCCGCTATATCCAGAGATGTTGGTTGGGTGACACATATGTCAGTTTTGGTACCAAAAAAAAAAATCTAAAGGCAATAAATCCGGAGATAGTGGGGATCACTCAATAGCTCCCCTCCTCACAATCTATTGTTCTGGAAATGTTTGGTCCAATTGTGGATATAAGTTCTTTATTATTCGTTGTCAAGTGGTTTTTGAATATGAATTATTTTCTATCTTTGGTGTGGCCGTGTTAAGGGTTTTCATATTTTAGGAATAAAACTTTAAGAGCGAATTTTGCAGGAAGAGCTTTGGCTAAGCGGCATATTTATTACAATGAAGGGAAAATACCAATAAATATCCATCGAGTGCATGCAAAATTATTTCATTTTCTGAAAATGCCTATTAAATAAGTATATTTAACATTAAACTGTTCGGTAACCCTTAACGTATATTTCAGTGTACCCATTATAGCAATATATTCAATTAAAATAGTCTTCTCTTCATTTCTTGCTGATTTAAATTTCTTACTTCCCATACTAAAAGCGAAACAGTTACGTCAATTTCCTGTTAAAGGTTAGTAGGTATATGAGTGCCCCTATGTAATTATTTCACTTTATCTTCTGCCTGGTAAACACTTTTAGTTGTACGTGTATTGCACACCATTACTTCGTTTGCCGTGTGACAATTTTTTTTATGCTAAACGGTTTGATGGTTTGTAGATTTATATTGTAGATAGCAGAAGTGTAGCTGTTCCGCAAAATAACTTATGGGGCCCCCTACCGATAAAGTAAAGATAAACAGCAAAGAATAACTTTCGAATAACTAAATAATTAATTTCTATATATAATTAAATAAATAATGTTATGTCAAACAAGAAAAAAATATTGTTATCAAATAACACAAGCAAATATACAGCATCACCTACCAAAAAAATCACAACAAATTTTCAGAAAAGTAAATACGGATGATGTTTCTTTATGGTATATACATTTGACTCTAATATTCAACTAAACAAATATAAGAAAATATGATATTTAAATGATAAAAGAAAACATGAGGCATTACCCAACAAAAGAATCACATAAAGCAGGAACTTTAAAGTAGGTAGAAATTATATTTTTTTAGTATAACATCATAATTAAAAATTAAGTCATTAAATTAAAGTCAATTCATAACTTAAAAGTGCACAAGATTTTATTTTTTAATTGTAGTTACAACCATTTTCATTTTTAGATTTTTCGTTCTTGACAACGCCAATGGGGGCAGATTTGTCGACTGTTTTTTAGTTTTTTTTAGGTCTTTTAAGCTTCGTTAAGGTCACTAAACTAGCACTGGGGCCAGAGCCGAAGGAGCTCTGTTTTTGAAAAAACGTACAAATGAAGTGGAGTGAGTAATAGGTAGAAATTTGTCAAATGAACATGAATCCTCCACAACAATATAGAACATATCTATAAATACAACGAATAGTTTTGGGCGGTAGGATCCTTGTGAAACATCGTTGAATAATAATACTAGGGATAATTAGTAGATACACTGCTTTTAGTTGTTTCAAAATAATTTAATGAGATATTTTTCTCTGCATATCTTTCGGCTTGATGAGGTTATCAAGAGTAGTTGTATACTAAAATCTAAAATTGTTATACCCTACCAAACCGTGATAAATAATAAAAAAAAAATTTTATCCAACAAATTTTATTATAAGTACTAACTGAACACATATTATTACAAACATCTATATGTATTAAGCACTATTTGGAACAATTTGTACATAATATTAGGTGAGCGCATTTCAGGCAAATCGAAATTTTGCACTTTCGGCAGTGGTCGGTAGTATTTCTGTCCTTTCCGGAAGAACATGTTCTGCATCGGGGTCTTTTTGACTTTGTCAGTGCTTCTAGAGGTACTGACGCCAACATCTTCATTATATGTAGCCTCACCCTCCAGATCACTGACTGCTCGCTAAATTCTTCTTAATCATTTACATCTTGGTCGCTTTCATCGCCAACATTCAATACTTGTTGACATGCATTGTCCTGGTCTTCAGCAATAGATGTAATTTGCAAAGTCATTGAAGATTCAAGATCAGTCCAAAAATCATCATTTGTGAATATATTTGTGGCTTTTCTTTACTGCTCATCTTGTCTACAATTTAAAAAAAAGTTAGATTTAATGATATTTTATCACTAACCTGTTAACTAAAAACAAAACCCAAAACAAAATATAATTTTTTTTTTCAATTAAAAATAAGTAACACTTACCCTACTATTGGATCCCGCGGACCCGAGATGACGCATAACTCGAAACTTCTCTAATCAACACATCCACTTCGTTCAACGCTCGACAGCACACTATCGCATGGGAGAATTCCTAGACGCACCATTTGCCAATACTAATCGAAATATTTGCGCAAGGAAAATATGGTCAGGTCCCAGGGACCCATTAGTAGCAGTTACGGGTTAATTAACAAGTCATTACAAAATGGGTTTTTTTTTAAACTGTCTTAAGACGGCAATACTTTTGTGTGCATAAAGGAGGAGATAAAGACCAAGCTTCGAATTATCGTCCAATTGCACTCCTTCCCACATTATCAAATATCATTGAAATATTGGTTAAAAAAGGCTTCTATATTTTCTCTTTAAATATAAAATACTTACTTCCTATCAATTTGTATTTTTAAGTCACAAATACTCTGATTCCCCCTTTAAGTATGTACTCCAACCTGATCAACCATCACTCTACAGCAACAATTTACTGTGATTTCTCTAAAGCTTTTGATTCTGTAAATCATAATAAATTATCTTAATCAACAAATTGAAGTACTACGGATTCAGAGGAGTGCCTCTCGAATGGTTTAAGTCGTATCTTAACAACAGAAGTCAGCTTGTGACGGTTGATAAGTCGATGTCTTCTTGCAAGCCAATAGATTGTGGAGTTCAGTACTAGGCCCTATTTTGTTTCTGCTGTTTATCAACGACATTGCTTGTCTGGAGATTAGCGGTAAAGTCTGTCTCTTTGCGGACGATACTAGTTTCACTTGGAGCAACCCGGATATTACGACGCTTCACAGAACTGTACATAGTGACTTAATCACCATTAAATCATGGTGCGATTCTAATCTCCTGTGCCTCAACGTTTCTAAAACTAAAGTTTTGTCATATAAAAGTACTTTGCAATATGTTGTACCGTTGATTGAAGAAGAACTTTATAACACCGCTATTGACGTCGTTGAATCTGTCAAATTCTTGGGGCTTGTTGTGGACAACCATTTAAAGTGGGACTTGCACATCAATACCTTATCAAAAAATTAAGTTCTGTCTGTTTTGCGCTGAGAATGGCTTCCAGGGAGCTTAACTTGTCAACTGCTAGAACAGTCTATTCTGCCATTTTTGAGTCGCACCTCCGATACGCCCTTCCATTCTGGGGTATATGTTGTGCGACTCAATTTGAGCGTATTTTCAAACTACAAAAGAGAGCTGTTCGATACTCACTGAGACTAAACAGTAGTACTCACTGCAAGGATTTATTTAAAATATTTAAAATATTAACTCTTCCTTCCTTATTCATATTTGAATCCGTTTGTTTAATCCGCAAGCACGTATCTGCTATTCCCGAAAAGCCATCTCACAACTATCCACTTAGGAATACGGAGCATGATCTTTATCAGCTAAACCCACGCTCAGAGTTAGTTAAAAACTCTATACTGTACAATGCAAAAAAAAGCACAATTATCTGACATTTGCAATGAAGTCAATAACATCTCGGCTGTCCAAAATAAAAACCATGTAACTGACGTTTTTTAAAAAATTGAGTTTTCACTTTATTCGCACTTTACTGTGTTCTTGCGCACATGTTGGTATAATTTTTTTCCCAATAGGATAATAAATAACGAAGTTATGGCATCAGCTAAACCAAGTAACTACATTTACCCATATGTCTTTTCAAATTAAAAACAGAGTAAACGTATCTTACAACAAAAAAACGAAGTAACTGTATTGCAATTACACCGTTTTTATCTTGGAATATGCACTTATAATTTGCCAAATGAAAGAACCTGGACGGAAAGAATGCGGGCAAAAAATATCCTCGCATATTTAGATGCTGCCACATTTTTTTCCCAATAATTCTAATTTATTTTCTGTCTAGTTTCCTATAGTGAATTTACATATTTAAATTTCCTACTTGAATACTTAATTTTGTTATTTTCCTTAATACTACTGTCTTCTATTATTTACTATTTTATTTACACAGGGAAATACGGAATACGCAATAAGTATACTATAATATTTATAATGTTTATATGTTATTCGCCTTCAAGCTATTTAAAATATGCGACAATAGGCAACACTGCGACGTTTATTTGATTTTAGCGGGGAGGCAGTTTCGTGATTGGTCGCAGGATATATTAAATAAACTTTGACCCTAGACCAACACCTAATTTTTTTTACATATTTTAAAATTTCGGCAGCGACTTGCTTTAGCCATTGGCGTGGAAACTGCCGATGCCAAACTGTGTGGTTATTTTTATATTATTTGGTTTGTAGGGTCTGGTGATATATAGGTTTTGTCGATTTTGCAAATTCTCTTTTTTCACTAGAAAGGGGGTGTCCCATATAGTAGTTTAAGCCAAAAAAGTCGGAAGATCCGCTACATTTGAACCGAAAAAATGCCCTCAAAGTTCGAGTTTTGACACAAATTTTCAGCACCACTTCACAAAAGCACTAGAAATTTAGACAAAACACATCTGAAAATCAATTGTCGGGTGAAAATATTAACTAGGATACATTTGCGTCGAACGAGAGACTTCCGTTTTGTTCCGGTCCTAATTTAAAGCGACTCATAGCTAAACAAAATTAAATTTTACTTGTAAATATCCATCCTTTTTTTACTGTCAACTGTCACAATAGCCAAAACAAAGATTTTAAAGAAGGCACACTGTTGCCAGACGTTTACTGTAGTTTCGTTAGCAAAATTCATTAGAAAAATGGTGCGCTATAAGCGCAGCTTATTCACTACCAGCTAGTCATCTTGCGGCGGCATCCTTTGATTCGGGAAAGTCAATAACCAAGTTTTGCAAATTTTAGAAGAGGGTCATTACTTAATATTGTTTTAAACGCCTGGGCATCTGAATAATACTTTTGACAGTTCGTTTAATTTAAAATATGCTTTTTCCACTAGCTTACGTAAAGTACTCACTTTACGCACTCTCTAAGATTCGTAAAATAGGCTTTTTTAATGTGCAGTGCGTAAAATATTTTATTTTACGCACTAGTGCGTAAAGTAAATCTGACATATTTTTTGACATTTAGGGCAATGCGTAAAATAATATATTTTACGCACTACTGTGTAAAATAATTTATTTTACGCACTAGTGCGTAAAGTAATTTAATAATATTTTTGTTTTTTCATATATTTTTCGGTAGTAGAAAAAATTTTGTATGCTACTCATGTGTAAAGTAGCCTTTTTTTATTCAATTTCAATTAATTTTTTTTATCAATATTCCCATTCATAAAAAAAGTTCACTTTACACACTTGTTGCATAATTACTATTTTATCGTCTAAAATCCGTTTAAAAACCATTTTAAAACGCACAATTGTATACAAATCCGAAATTTCCGAACCTCTCAGGGCGATAGCTGAGGCTTCGGCCGAATTTGTCATGTATTTTGAAGCGAAAATTCATTTTAAATTCAACTGCGGAACTGAATCGCTCAGGGCGCAGTGCCCGACACTCCAACTTTCCGATTTCGATAGAGGTGACTAGCTGGTAGTGAATAAGCTGTGCTATAAGTGTCTCTACTCTTTTTTTATTTAGGTGAATGATTTTTTTTATTGCAGTAGCACATCCTATATTGCTCGACGAGCGGTGTGTGTGCGAAGATGTTGATTGACACGGTTCTTGAATAGTTAGTTTGGGGAACAGATGTCCTGGGAGCATATTCGCATGTAACAGGCAAGATGTCCATTCGGCAATGCCGATCGTTTCTTCATATGTGACGTGCACGATAGCATTTAGTCAGATGTCGTGACTGTTACAAAGAATCAACAAATAAGTCTTCAATTATTTTAACACTTCATGCATGGCCCTCTGCTCGCTTCGCTCGCTACGGGGGCTCTACAAACCATAACTAACCAAGTGCTAACCAAAACTAACCCAAAATAAAAAAAAGTAAAATAAAAATTTTGGGTTAGTTTTGGTTAGCACCTGGTTAGTTTCTATTTGTTGAGCTCCCGTATAGGGAGCGAAGCGAGCGGAGGGCCATGCATGAAATGTTTAAATAATTGAAGACTTATTTGTTGATTCTATGTAACAGTCACGACATCCGACTAAATGCTATCGTGCACGTCACATATGAAGAAACGTTCGACATAGTCGAATGGACATATTGCTTGTGACATCCGAATATGCGTCCTGGGAGTGAGTTCCACAGTGATGCAGTGCGACCGACAAGGGAGTCCTTGCAAAGCGATGTTCTAGGTGTTTTCAGTTCTACGACGAACCGGTGCGCTCTTGCCGTCTATCGTGACTGTCTGACAGGCGTTGTCAGGGGCGGGATAAGGCGGGCCAAATCCTGAGAACATCTGCCGTAAAAGTATCTGTAAAACAGGGATTTCTCGGTCACATGTTTGCGGTGTTTCAGACTATCCAGATTCCGGGTCAACTCCGGGTCACCGACGAGACGCACAACTCACTTCTGAACGGAATCCAGTAGCTTTAGCGTGTGCTCTGGCGTGGCACCCCAGATGTGTGAGAAATATTCTAAGCACGGTCTTATTTGCGCTTTGTCATTGTAAAGCAAGATCAACTGCTGCGGTGTATACATTTTTTGTTGCGAAATAGCGTACCAAGCTTCTGGGAGGCTGATTTTGCGACGTTAGCAACGCGGTCATGCCAGGACATATTGCTGTTGACCGAGACCCCCAGTAGTCCGATTGAATGAAGATGAAGGGATGGTCGATCCTGCCATAATGATATCATTGCCCGCCGTATGGTAAACGTGGCTGCTTGGATGATTATTCAATGTGCATTTGCATTCAATCATCGGAATAAAAGAGACACTCATTCGATTACACTATTCCTTTGTATGTATATCTTCGTCAAATATTTCACTTCATACATGGCCCTCCGCTCGTTCCGGGGGCGTAACCAAACAAACCTAACCCAAACTAACCCAAGACATTCCCAAATGAGGAAAAACAAACTAAAAAATATTTGCATTTTAGACTGACAAATTTCAATTTCTTTTTATTTCCGACATGCCTTGGGTTAGTTTTGTTTGGTTGCGCCCCCGAAGCGAGCGGAGAGTCATGCGTGAAGTGGAATATTAAATATACTTAAATAGTAAACAACACTGTTATTCCGCATAAGAGAATGTGCCACTTTTGGAAACACTGTGCCAGGCCCCCGGTGTCGGTTACTAAAATTTCATTATTTTCACGTTACAATTTCAATATTTTCACGTTACGCCTGGGAAAGTCGTAGTGAAAGTTTGCCCTTCTAGGGCAATTTAGGCTCAAAACGCGGATATTTTTTCGGCTCAAATGTGGCGAATCCTCCGATTTTTTTGGCTTAAGCGCTACTCTATACACCCCTTTTCTAGCGAAAAAAAAAGAAAATTTGCAAAATCGACACAATCTATATATCATCAGACCCTTAATTTGATGATATCTTTGAAGATTTTTAACTTTTCTTATATTTTTCTTGCATTTGGTGATTATTATACGCGGTTAACTAATTTTTATATATTTCTGATAACTCTCTTAACTGAACTCTCTAAATTAAAATTTTTATTACATAACAATTCCGAACGTTCTAGAAAGAGCGTTTTGGAACATACTTGCTTCAATATTGCCTAACTTTTAATACAAAAATTGAATGCTAGAGAATTTATATGAATTAGCTACGATAAACCGTTTTTTTCCAAATTAAGCGACGTCATCAATAACGTAAATACAAAACCTTCGGGAAACGAACTCTACTTATTACTACAACATATTTATGTAATACATACAACAAATAATATCATAGAATACTATCCTTATTATAAAAATGTGATATTATTATATGACATATGTTGTACTATAAGACTGTAATATAAAAAAAAACTGTAATTAATTTTAACGTCTTAAGCTAATCAATATTATCAATAATAATATGGTAAGAATAACCTCGTGCGCCTATGGGAAGGCAA
>MU190659.1:18109-40142 GCA_016904865.1 Pissodes strobi | reverse complement strand
GTGCGGGTCGAAAGATCACAATTTTCAGTAAAAACTTCATTTGTGGCAGATTTTGCGTGTAAAATCTGTCAAAGTAATGACATTTAATGGAAAATAATAATAAATAAATAAATAAATAAATAAATAAATAAATAAATAAATAAATAATAAAAATGTGATCTTTGGACCCGCACGATAAGACCGTTTTTGACTATAGCCATAACGTTACTGTAATATTTTTAACCTTTTCTGATTCTGTTTAGCCCGTTTTGGCTATTTCTAGTCACTTTTGGTTAGTCGTTCAAACAACTTTCCGTTAGTTCCAACTTATTGATGTGTAAACATCTTACGCGGCAGTATGAGGGCAAATCTCGTCAAATGGGACGAAAATGTGTAAACCGATTCTAGCCGCTAGGGCGGTATTATATTCAATTTGCCATTTAAAATAATTTTAAATGGATTTTAGATGATAAAAAAGCATATTTTAAATTAAACGAACAGTCAAAATTATTATTTATTAATTATTATATTCGCAGTGTATTTGGATCCATAGTACAGCTTATTTTTAATGGACGGTTGAATTTAAAATGAATTTTCGCTTCAAAATCCACGAGAAATTCGTCAGAAGCCACGGCTATGATCCTAAAAAGTCCGAATTTTCGGGTTTTTATATAATTTTGTCATTTAAAATCGTTTTTAAACGGATTTTAGATTATAAAAGAGCATATTATTATTTTAAATTAAACGAACTGTCAAAAGTATTATTCAGATGCCCAGACGTTTAAAACAATATTGAGTCATAGCCCTCTTCTAAAATTTGCAAAATTTGGTTATTGACTTTCCCAAATCTAAGGATGTCGGCCCACGATTACTAGGTAAATAAGCTGTGTCCATATATTGATGTTATTCCTGATGGCATTAGATTATCGTGTCGAATTTGTGCAGTGAATTAATCCACTCCGAAGCTGCCAGTAAGTATTATAAAATAATCCTAACTAATATTACAGATGCGAATGTGTTTGTTTGTTTGTTTCTTAAACTTTCACGCATTAACTGTTCCGATCATCATGAAATTTTGTACAAATATTTTCAAGAGTATAGTAAAGAACATAGGACACTTTTAGCTTTTATCCGAGGCTTCGTTCGCGTTGATTTTTTATTATTTTAAACTTGGTTATTAAACCTAATTTTTATTCTATGACCAAGGTAAAACGCAACAATGGCCATAGCATGTTAAAAATGCCAGTTCTCGTCCGATCACGAAGTTAAGCAACGTCGGGCGGGGTTAGTACTTGGATGGGTGACCGCTCGGGAACACAACGTGCTGCTGTCGTTTTTTTACAACCGATGTCGTTAGAGGATATGTTTACACATCAGTGTCTCGACTACTACCAGACTCGCTCAATTTTTTTTTAGTCATTTGAACTGACACCGATACGTTATAATCAAATTTAATATTTTTGGTTAGTTTTGGTTAGCTGCAAAAATTCGGTTCGTTTTGATTAGTTTTAACTTACTTTAATTTTTGCAATCTATTCCGATACGGTTTAGCCCGTTTTGGTTCTTTTGGTTACTTGTGATTAGTTTTGGTTAGTCATTCAATCAGGTTTCGGTTAGCTTTAGTTAGTTTTAAATTATTTTAGTAATTTGAACCGGTTCCGATACGTTATGGTTAATTTTAGTTAGTCGGCAAAATTCGGTTAATTCAAGTTCGTTTCACCTTATAAGCTTTATATTTTTTATCTGTTCTGATATGTTTTAGCCCATTTTGGTGCTTTTGGTTACTTTTGGTTAGTCGTTCACTTTCGGCTAATTTCAGTTAGTTTTAATTTATTTTAGTTATTTGAACCGGGTCCAAAACGTTATAACCAATTTTAGTGTTTTTGGCTAGTCACCAAAATAAGGTTAATTTGAATTAGTTTCATATTACTTCAATATTCTTAATTTTTTCGATACGTTTTAGCCCGTTTTGGTGCTTTTAGTTACTTTTGGTTGGTTATTCAGTCAATTTTCGGTTACTTTCAGTAAGTTCCAATTTATTTGAGCCATTTGAACCGGTTCCGATACGTTAAAACAATTTAAACGTTTTTTGTTAATAATGTAGGTCGTCGCAAAAATTCGGTTAATTTGGGTTAGTTATTTACTTTATTCTTAATTTGTTCCGATACGTCTTAGTCCATTTTGGTTACTCTTGATTGGTTTTGGTTCAACATCTTTTGGTTAAGTTTAGTTAGTTTTAATTTATTTTAGTCATTTGAACCGGATTCGATACGTCATATCCAATTTTGATGCTTTTGGTTAACTTTAGTTAATCGCCAAAATTCGGTTAATTGTTAGTTTCAACTTGTTTTAGCCCCTTTTGATGCCTTTGGTTACTTTTGGTCCATTTTGGTTAGTCGTTCAATCAACTTTCGGTTAATTTCAGTTAATTTTAATTTATTTTAATCATTTGGACCAGTTCCGTTACACTATAACCAATTTTAGGGTTTTTGGTTAGTCACCAAAATTCGGTTAATTTAAGTTAGTAACTTAGTTCAATATCTTAAATCTATTTCGATGCGTTTTAGCCCGTTTTGATACTTTTAGTTACCTACTATTGGTTAGTCGTTCAGTCAAGTCTCAGTAAAGTTCAGTTAGTTTTAATATATCTTAGCCATTTGAACCAGTTCCGGTACGTTATAAGCAATTTTAATGTTTTGGTTAGTTTTAGTTAGTCGCCAAAATTCGGTTAATTTGGGTTAATTTTAACTTACTTCAATATTTTTAATTTATTTCGATATGTTTTACCCGTTTTGGTGCTCTTAGTTACTTTTGGTTAGTTTTGATTAGACATTCAATCACCTTTCGATATGTCATAAGCAATTATAATGCTTTTGGTTAGTTTTGGTTAATCACCTAAATTCGGTTAACTTGGGTAAGTTTTAACTTACTTCAATCTTTTTAATCTATTTCGATATGTTTTAGCCCGTTTTGGTGCTTTTAGTTATTTTTGGATATTTTCAATAGTTTTTCGGTTACTTCCAATTAGTTCCAATTTATTTTAGTAATTTGAACCGGTTCCGATACGTTATAAGCAATTTTAATGTTTTTGGTTAGTTTTGGTTAGTCACTAAAATTCGGTTAATTTGGGTTAGTTTTAACTTACTTCAATATTTTAAATCTATTTCGATACGTTTTAGCCCGTTTTGGTGCTTTTCGTTAGTTTTGGATAGTCGTTCAATACACTTTCGGTTAGTTTCAGTTAGTTCCAATTTATTTTAGTAACTAGAACTGATTCCGATACGTTACAATCAATTTAAGTTTAAATAAACAAGCTAACACGATCTCTCACGGGTACGACGTCATGAATGTGGCAACTGTAGCATGCATTTTTTCACGATTTGTGGCCCTATTTAGGAAAACAAAAACATTTTCAATGTTAAAACAAAACGATAACCTAAACCCGCAAGCGCGACTATGCAACAGATCTCTCACAGGATACATGCTCGTTTACTGTTGCAACGTTGCGACCTCCGCCCGACGGTCGTAAAATATCAGTATATTTACGACCGTCGATCGCGAACCTCTGTTAAAATACAGCTGCTTCAAATGCTCCGCGTAAAGCCTAGTTCTCAGAGCTTCGACTGTCGCCAGCTACACTCTCTCTGGCCAATAGGAGACAAGGAACGTCATAACCCCTAACCCCCTCCACAGTGTCGCCAGTTTGTTGTTGCTGTAGTTGGTTTGAATCAACTTCACTTAATTTTCATTGGGGGTATTGTGTAAAATGACAGATGGTTGACATCATTGTGACGTGATAGCTGTCGCTCGACATTGAAAAGGCAAGGAGTGGGGATTGTCGCGGGCGACAGTCGAAGCTCTGAGAACTAGGCTTAACGCGCGTATACGGGCCACAATGAATTTGGCAGCGGTGCACGTTTTGTGCCGGAACGCTGTGTCCGCATTTAGAATAAGCGGCATTTTGCGAGCATTTCATACCAGATTTATTGTTAAGTATTAAATATTACTTTAAGCCGCTCACGTTGGTCTGTTTTCGAATGAGTGACTGACGTCACTGACTATTATTTCCGTCTCAAGGTATATATGTTTTAATTTTCCAGATAAATACTTAAAACTTTAAAACGCAATAATTCCGTTCTAAAAGCGGGTCTCTGCCAAAGCTTGCCTACATATTTTTCCTGTAATTGAACATTGTCTATTATATAACATTATTGACATTGCTGTAAACGGCCAATATACAAGGTACAAAAGTTGTTCCAAAATAAAGAACTAGAAGTCCAACTGGTGTTAAAGATAATTAGCAATTTAGTTAAGTTATAGAATACTACTAACCAGTTGGAAACTATGGTATTATTTGCTGCTTACCTCGTATATTGCATAAAGGAGTACCAAATCTCAGCTAGCGAAGACCAAAATACAGAAAGGATATAAAAACGTATGGGAAATTTACTTTCATATCCGTAATAATCCTTTCTTCATTATCTAAGCCAATAAATAAAATATACGCAAAGTAAGAACATAATATATTTATTTTTTAAGACAGAAACATTAAAAATCAATACTGACAAAACAAAATTTATTTGTCTTAAACAGAAAAATAAACCGGTTCAAGACTTTAATATTACAATAAATGAAGTGAAAATTGAAGAAGTACAGCAAATAAAATATTTAGAACTGAGTATATTATATCTAAAACATTACCAATGCTACCTATGATATACAAATGCAGAAATTATCTGTCTTTTAAAACCAAACACAATATTTATAATACCGTCTTCCTTTCATATCTTAGATATTTATTACCAATTTGGGGAACTTGCTGTAAGTCTAATCTTAAATTATAACGTATTTATAAGCATTTGTCAGTTTAACTTTAATATTATATAACTATTTTGATTCGGGAAATAGTGGAAATGAATGTTTGTGGCCTTTCCTTTTTCTGTAATGGCAATCGTAAACACAACAATTTATGTTATGCTTCGTTTTCGAGCCAGAGGCCATTGTTTTATGTTTGTAGTCACAAAGAAATACACTTTTCTCTCTAGTAAACGTCCTAAAGCAACTATAAAATGAAAAACACGAATACACGAGTCTATAAATCCTTTGAAAGCGTTCAAGAAAGTGCTGACAAAGTATGGGCACGTATTACAACAAGTAATATTTCACTTTTCGCATGGCCCTCCGCTCGCTTTGCTTCTACGGGGGGCTCACGCAAAGGACACTAACCAAATACTAACCACAACTAACCCAAGACATACATAAACTGAAGAAAAAACTATTTAGAAATATATTAATCTTAAGAAATAATAAAAAAAAACCGACGGGATTTGAACCCGGGTCGCCGAAGTGAAGGTTAACCGGTTATCCATCCCGGCCCCTAGACCATCTGCGGCCAACAAACAACTTGTTGCATCACGAAGACACAGCTTACCAAACAAGAAGACATGGAAGTCAGCGTATGGGTGGAAGTTGGAACAAACGGACGGATTGAAGGCGGTCCTCCGCTAGCGCTAGACTCTAATAACCTGATTGATAAAATGACAAAGGATATTTCCTCGAGCTTACCACAGCGGTGTGGTTAGTTAAGTTCATGACGTCATGGTTTACTTTGTGGTTCGGGTAGTGTCGTAGTCTCAGACAATTCCCTTGTCTATGGTCGTAGTAGTAAATATGTCAATCCAAGGAATCAAGGAAATTCCGCAACTCATTCTCTCTCTTCGTCTCTCACCATTTGCGGATAATTAGACAATGTCACTTTCATTCCTGCGTGCGCGCCATGTCTTCGTGAGAGGAGTAAGAGAGGTTATGTTGGAATGGAAAGAGGTTAGAGAAGAGAGGTTATGTTTTGATTGTAATGTAAGATGGTTTAAATGATCGTAAAATTCTAACGTTTTATAATTTTTCATTGCTTCTCTCCTCTTAGTTTTATATAAAATGGCATTTGTTCGTTACGGCAGAACTCTGCTGTCTCACCGCATTCCAGATATTTCTGTCCGATTGCAACATGGCTATGTTATTCTGTAAGATATTAATTCTTTAGATTTAAACCGTTTATTTTTATATTTCTTAAAATATTTTATTTATTTAGACTTCCCGAAATAGGAGAAGATTCACCTGAAAAGAACCCATTATATCATAGTGATGGGCTTCCAAAATTTAATCAAATTACTATAGAAAACTGTAGAGCAGCTATTGCAAAACAAGCATTGGATTTTGAAGTGGGTGTAGAAGAACTTGAGCATCAGATTGAGGAGAAATCATGTGAAAATGTTTTCAAAGATATAATTGAACCGCTAGAGAGATTAGGGAATCCTTTGGAGACGACATGGGGATTGTCAAAGACTTTATACCTTGGAAATGGTACTCTAATGCCAACTTCAAGTTACGTGGCTATTCATGAAAGAGCTAAGCGTGCTAGAGCCAGTAAATTTATTAGTAAGAAAATACATTTTGCTATTAAAGAAGATTTTTTAAAAGAAAAACAAAGGACAGTTGAGGAAAGTAGTGTACTGCGAAAGTTTGTACTAGAAGGGAAGTTAAATGGCTTAGAGCTAGGTGTTAAAGATTATAATTCATTTGGATACGATTTTTCGAAATTAACTCAAGAAAAACAACAATTCAAGAATAAAAACGAAGTAGCTATAAAGCAACATTCTCAGTTGGTTAATGACAGAACAATCGTTCATGACTTTCCAACAGACCTGTTGAAGGTAGGTAAGATAACACATTAATAGAAACAAAATGCATTTGTGTATACATGAGTAACATGATGGCCAGAGGTCATTTCTAAATGAAGACCTACATTTATTATGGTTTATTTGAATAGGATATATCCAAGGATATAGCCTAATTTACAATATACAAATTATAATAATACTTAATACATGAGAAATCCTTATACATAAAACATATTTAAATTTACAATAGATGTACAAATTATAATAGTACATAATACATAAGAAATGCCTATACATAAATCATAAGATTTTATTTGACAATCTAGAGATATTCATTTATTTGACAATCCATAGATTTTAAACATTGTAAACCTACACAACCAGATTTAGACCCTTTTTAAAAGTTTTCAATGAAGGCGAGACACGTAAATTTTGAGGTAAACGGTTAAATTCTTGTAGACCCATAAAGAGAAGAGAATTCATTGCTCTAACATAATTTGTTCTTCTAATATATATATATATATTATCCCGGTTCCTTGTTGCATGGTCATGGACATCCCTGTTAAAGGTAATTTGTTTTAGTAGGTAAGAAGGCAATAGACCGTTTAGTGCCTTATAAATAAATATTAATATACAAAACCTCAATCTGGACTGTATGGTTCGCCATTGAAGACATTCATGCATCATAATTACTTATTACATTTCAATATAATATGCATGCCTCGGTTTTGTAACTTCTGTAACGCTGCTTTACTTTCATTATCCACAAGTTACAATAAACTTGGACAATACTCAAAGTGAGGTCTTATAATTATCTGATAAACTGTAATTCTTGAATTCATTGATAACATTGGTGTAACTCTAGAGAAAAAAAAAATAGCTTTTTTGACATCTTTTTATGAATGTAAGAAAAGTGATTCTTAAATGTTAAACAATCATCAATAAAAAAACCCAAGTAGTGATTCTTAAATGTTAAACAATCATCAATAAAAAAACCCAAGTATTTAATCTCTGTTAGCATTTCAATATTAGTGTCATATATTTTAATATCTGAACAGTTTCTTATCAAAGAATTCTTATATCTAGTTGTTAAAATCATTGATTTTGTTTTTTTGGATGGTTAATTTCAGTTTATTTATATTATGGTATTTTTCAAGCTTTTTTAGTTCAAAATTCAACATTTCGACAGTTTTATTTAAGTTTGTGTCATTACATGAAATTAATGAGTCATCAGCAAATAGGTTAATAAAATTTGCATTTGATGCATAATGGACACGGCAAATATAACAACCAGCAATATTACTCGACCTGTCAGGCGAAAAATTAAATTTGACCTTGCTAATGTCAGTTGGGTAGGAAAAGTCAGGGCTGGATTTGAAATATATAAGTATGATTTTCCTTTAACAGAGCCGTAATATAACATTTCAAATATCAATGGGTTATGAAATATATGTATACCTTGTTGTATGAGCAGGAAACCTAAAGAAATTCTTCTTGGAAGAGATCTCTGGTTTGTACAAGTTCTTATTGCTTAAACACCATCGCTTTTTGCATTACACAATGTCATAATCAACGTTAGTCTCTCACAATGTCAAATATTTGACAAATACACGCCTATGGTTTCGATTTAACTCCAATAGCAATAAAATAAACCAGACGTAAAAACACGACGCCGCTGGCGGCAGTTTGACGGATTTCCTACCAAGGATTATCTTGCGCAGATGCGAAAAAAGAAGATGTGATATTGCTGGTTGTTATATGTGCCGTGTAATGGATATAATTTAATGAATAATAAAAATAAAAGGTCCCAGTACACTACCCTGGGGGACTCCAAAGAGGTTATGCAGTTCATTGGAACCAACAAGATTAATTTTAGTTCTTTGCTTCCTACAATACAGATAATATGTGGGTCTCGGCGTGTGTAGAATTTTCTACTGAACTTGATGAACTATATTCTGTTGAGTAAGAACTTATAATAAGATCCTAAAATAAAATAATTAATCCTGCAAAAATTCATAAATTTAAACTTCGTCTGACTGTAAAAAAAAAGTTGATGTGGAATCTTATCACAATACAACACTTAAATTCTATTGTTAGAGACCCAAAGAATTGGAAAAGAGTTTTAGCACTACCCACGCTATTTCAAGAATCTGCTGCTATACAAAACGATGTAGCTCTTTCGTTTTTGCTAATCATAGAGGAGATGGTGGCAAAATTCAATTGTTGCCCAAATAAAAGCCAAAAAAACTGGTTTTGTGTGGCATGTCACAACCTATTTCACCCTAGCTGCTTGGACAGGAGGAGGGACTGGAGAGTGATTGGATAAAATGTTATTCTTTGTTCCTCCACCTGTGCGGAAAGGAGCAATGAAACTGACACTTGTAACAGCAGTGCATCTATTGAGGTTGATGTTCTGCAGAAGCTTGCAGTTGAGCTTAGAGAAGAGGTGGAACAAAAGGATGCACTTATTAAAGTGGCTTAAGTGAGCATCGATAGCATTTGAGGAGAATGCCATGGATCTTGAGGATAAGTATCTTCATGAAATGGGTAGGCAGAAAGAGATGATCAAGGAATTAAAAACTGAATACATATGAAGATGCCGCGAATTTGATTAGACCTGAAACTCTAAATGAATCCACGCAGAGTAACTTTATTGCCCAGTGGGACGTATCAACGCAGGTGTCTTTAGTGGCAATTGATGAGTGTAAAGAAAGAAAGAAAAATATTTGTTGTGCAACAATTATAAACGATATCATTGCACAAAAGGCAAACATTCGCGTAAGCGTTCGTCCATGTTTCTGCACACAAAAATGTACACCATACACCATAGCTTGCAGGTTATGTGTATGTTGACTGCTTACAAAAATTTTTTGAATTGAGTTAAATCGGCCATCATCCGCGTCAGATTGGAACTATTTTGTGTTTTCAATATAAAACTACACATTTTAAACAACAACAAAATATAGAAAAGTAGTATTTTTGTGAAAAAACAAATAAAACTGTGAAAATTAGTTTGTGAGGTAGGGATGTCACAGGATTGCTATGTGTGTTGAGGGAGGAGGAAAAAGGAAAGCTGTTTGGCTTTCCATGTGATTTTTACAAGAGGACCATATGTAGCGAATGTACTGGTGCAATGGCCAGAGAAATAAGAGTTATTCCTAGCCCTTCTAGAGCTACACTTTATCTCTGCCCTGGCTGTAAAGAAACCATAAATAAGCTCCCAGAAATCCAAGAAATAGTGCAAAAGTCAGAAGTGGAACTAAAAAAAACCAAAAAGCAGGGGGAGGAAACAGCTAAAAATCTGGCAAAATTAAAAAATGAGGTACTCTTTAAAAAAATCGATGGAAAGGAGGAAAAATGAAAATGAGGCTTTAAAGGAAGATATAGCAGATATAAGAAAAGAAATGAGTCAGGTTGAGAAAAAAATTCCTGTGGGGAGCTATGCTGATGCCTTAAAAAATCTGGAAGAAAAAATGGGAAACATCAAAATGCCAGTAGAAAGTGGGGTTGAGATGGGAGTGGAGCCAACTTAATTTGAGATGAGGAAAGAGAACGCCGAGCCAACAATATAATCTTTTTTGGTGTGGATGAGGCCAATGCAGAGGAGAAAGAGAGGGACTTAATTTAAAAGTACCGGAAACTGCCAAGGGGTATAGACCTGGAAAGGAGGCACCAAATAAAAAAAGGTCAATAAAAGTAGTATTACCATCAAGACAGGAAGCACTGAAAGCTCTTAAAAATAGAAAAACATTGGAGGAAAAATTTCCTGGAGTTTACATGAAAGGTGATCAAACCGAAATCCAACGGAAATACCTAAAGCAGACTTTGGCAGAGCTGGAAAGGAAAAAGAGTGAAGGACAATCAAGCCTGATAATAAAATACGTCAATGGCATTCCCAAAATACTAGAAAAACTTGCAAAAAACTAAGTCTGGTTGAGGTAGTTGAGATCTCATTTTGGTATAGCAACCTCAGTTCAGTGGTAAACAAAATTGATGAATGGAATGCAAGGATAATTGCAAAAGGCCCAACAATTGTCATGCTAACAGAAACATGGCTAAGGGATGGATTAGATGACAGCATCATAAATCTAGCAGGTTACAGCATCTTTAGAAGTGATCGGCCAAGCCAAAAAAGAGGAGGCGGAGCATGTATTTTTGTTAAAGATGAAGTAGACGGGCATGAAGTGAGATGTAGTCTCTCTCAGAAATACTTAACAGATGTGCAAATAGATGCAGTTTGGTTAGATATACAAATAGCCAAAATCAAAGCCCTTGTAGCGTGCATCTATATATAGGCCAGGAACTACCACAGATAAGCAAGTCAATACCCAAATGGTCTCCACGATCAGAACAGCATTTACCATAAAAAACCCGACATTTATAATCGGAGATTTCAACTACCCTAACATAAATTGGGACAACCTCACAGTTTCCCCACTAGATAAGAAAACTCAAGACTTCATGGATATGTACCAAGAATCAGGTGCAACTGAAATAATAAATTTTCCAATCAGAGTTCTCTGCTAGATTTGTTTCTTTGCAGTGACACAAAGAGTGTCTATGAACTAAGATCAGAAGCTCCTATCGGCCGCAGCGATCATGTTATTATTACTGCCAAAACACAGCTTAAACTTCCACCAAAGCCAACTCATAAAGTCCAGAGAAGAAACTTCTACACTGCAGACTACAACAAAATGAATGACTTTATCAGACAACAACCTGAAAGCTTAAATGTGTCTAAATATGAGAGCTTTGAGAGAACTTTGAATAGTGCTCTACATGAACGCATACCATTGAGATCAGTACGAGTAAACCAACAGAAGCCCTGGATAAACCAGAAAATATTCAGAGAAATCAACAAAAAAAGAAAGTTATGGGATAAATACAGAGGCAACAGAACAGAAGAAAATTACAGTGTCTATACAATACAGAACAATGCTTTAAAACAGAAACTAGATGAGGCAAGAAAAAGATATGAGCATGGATTAGTCAATGCTGACTCGCCCAAAAGAGTATTTAAATATGTAAGCAGAATTCTGAATTCAAAAGTGACCACAATTACTCTGAAGGACCCCATAACAAATGAGCTTTTAGACAGCAAAACCATGGCTGAACAGTTTGATCAGGCCTTCTCTCAGAAAAACCTTACTCTCCCCGTTTTGCCAGACCATACAAGGGTTGAACGCTCCTTTGAGTCAATAATCTTCAATGAGGAAAAAGTCAAACAAGCCCTTAAGTGTATGAAAAAAGACTCAAGTCCAGGCCCGGATGAGATACCTACAATTGTATTGCAGAATTGTAGTGAGTCAATTAGTTTGCGACTATCTGAAGCTATGGAAAAAATCGATAGTCAGTCCACTATTCAAAAAGGGTGACCGTCACAAGCAACAAAACTATAGGCCTATTAGTTTGACATGCAATCCACTAAAATGTATGGAAAAAATTATTGTGGCAGAACTGACATCATCTTTCTTCGAAGAAAATCTCATACCACCCTCACAACATGGATTTCTCTCCAAGCGTTCTACAACAACAAAGTTGTTAGAATGTCTTCAAGACTGGACAGACAACTATGACAACTCTCAGCCCACAGACATAATATATCTAGATTATGAGAAGGCATTTGACAAAGTCCCGCATAATCTACTTCTCGGTAAGTTGGAGCATTTTGGAGTGAGGCCAACTCTTAACACTAATAGCTGCTGTATGAGAGATTTTATCAAGTGAGAGTAAATGGTGTGTTGTCAAGTGATCACCTTGTGAGTAGTGGAGTTGTGCAAGGTTCAGTCATGGGCCCAATGCTATTTACATCATATTTGTTTGATCTTACGAATCTAATTGAAACTAATATGAAGAACTTTGCAGATGATGGGAAACTCTATACAAATCCGTTAGATCATGTAGGGCAGCTAAGGGCTGACCTGAGGACTGTTGAGAAATGGCCCTCAGACTGGGGAATGAAGTTGAATGAATCCAAATGTACAGTCTTGAGAATTGGTCCAAACAATCCAAATGAAGAATATAAAGTGATCAGATATTGACAACTGCAACAGAACAAAACGATGTGGGAGTCATGATAACCTCAGCTGCTACTGACGTGACGTGACGTGTACTGTAAATTGACGTGTGCTCTAAAATTGTTGTGATTGTGTTTTTTTTAGCTTACTTTTGTGTGTTGACGTAAAGGGGTTGTGCATTGGGGTGCCTGGAAGGTGTGCAGATAAAGACAGCAGCTAATTCATAGTCTTTAAGGGCTAAAACATCAAGAAAACCTGCGAGCATTTACGCGGGAACATTGACAGCTGAAAGTGAGGTTATTGTCATCACTTTCTTCTTTTGCTGAAGATGGCCTGGACCCTTAGCAGCAACAAGGTGGACTAAACTGGGGCCAAAATAATGGGAGTATGCAGCAAGTGTAACGCTCAGAAAACTGGATCTTATGATCTGTCCAAGTGTGATGTATGTGCTCAAATTTTGTGTATCAAGTGTTCTGGATTGACTGGGTCGGAACACAAGGCGATAACGTTAAAAACAAGATCGCTCTGTGTCACGTACAAATGCAAGGATTGTTTGCGGAGTTTGGATATGGGAGAGGAAGTTGATGCCTGCCAACCATCACTGAAGGCTGAAATAATTAGGACCATTCGGGAAGGTTTTGAAGTTGTCAAGCAAAACAATAGTAATGAAGTAGGGAATATTCTTAAACAAGTAGAGGAGATGCAAAAGACAATTGCTAGATTGGTGGAGGAGAACACATTGCTAACATCTACAGTTAAGAAACTATCGAAGGAGGTTGTTTCTATCAATGGAGTACAAAAGGAACAAGTACAAGCCGAGCTAAAAGCCAAGAAAAAGAACACTCAGCAACCAACAGAAGTCCCACAAATGGCAAAGAATATTGACAAGCAAATTACATTGAGCCAAGTGGAGAGAGCGGTGGGCCAGGCCAAAGCTACGTCGATTAGGAATAACCTACAGGAGGAAAATGTGGAAGTTGCCTTGGAGGCTGGATTTTACTGTGCTGAAGGTGGTGGGGACCGGCGGAACATTAATGAGGAAATAGTTGAACTTTGTGGGGTACCAAGTAGAAAGTGGTTCTATGTTGGCCAAGCCTCAACCTCATCTACATGCAATGCAGTGAGGGCATATATCAGGAATAAGACCAGGATGGAAAATGATGATCCATTGATCGTGACCCAGCTAGCTGAGAACAGATCCTCCAAATCATACAAAGTTGGTATTGAGGAAAAGTATAGTAGAGATCTAGAGGCCCCTGACTTCTGGCCTGCATTTGTCACCTGCAGAAATTTTGTTTTTAGGAGTCCTTCGACAAACTTTGGTGCGCAGAGATATAACCAAAACAACTACAACAGGGATAATTTTTTATCCAGAACGCAAACCACCATTCGGGAGGCAAGCCACCAACCACGCAATCGGCACTACCAAAGGAAGTAGGCTCCTCTATGTCGCAGACTGGAAACACTGTATACCGGAATAAAAGGGATAATCTTGGGATTGTTCATATGAATCCCAGGTCTATATGTAATAAATTTTCAGACATACGATTTTTTATTGAGCACTCCGAGTATGATATTATTGCTGTCTCCGAAACATGGCTAAATGAAGACATGCCCTCGGATCTGTTTAATGTGAATAATTTTCAGCTGGTCAGAAAAGAC
The DNA here is from genome assembly GCA_016904865.1 of Pissodes strobi. NCBI lineage: Eukaryota > Metazoa > Arthropoda > Insecta > Coleoptera > Curculionidae > Pissodes > Pissodes strobi. The sequence continues at coordinate 25,807 of MU190659.1, read as the reverse complement.
AGGGATGGCCGAGGTGGAGGGGTGGCCCTTTATGTACATCGTAGTCTAAAAGCAGTGGTTCTTGAGACCCCTAATTTTAACAATGGAATAGATCAGCTATGGATCCGTGTGAAGAACAATGGTGTGTCTTTATGTGTTGGTGTTGTTTATCGTCCACCGTCGGTTTCCTACCGAGAATTGCAGTGTCTCTATGATGTCCTGCCTGAGGTCATGCAGGGGTGTGATGTTCTTGTTTGCACCGGGGATTTCAATGTAAATTTTTTTGGTAATGATACCCCAGAGATTAATTTTATCGGTGATATTATTGATACTTTTAATGTTACTCAGTTAATTAAGGAACCAACTAGGATTACTCCCAGTGGCGTTTCCCTTCTTGATCTCATTTTAATAAATAAACCTTAGCTGGTACATCGCTCTGGAACTGCCCCTGATGGCCCTTTTAAGAGTGACCATGAAAATGTTTTTTGTTTTTTAAATTGTAAACGACCTAATTTATGCGCTACTAAAACTATGGTTAGGAATTTTAAGAATGTAAATACAGTAGAGTTTAAGACTGATTTAGAAATGATAGACTGACATAGTCTTTACCGTGAATGTGATATTGATACCAAGGTGAATATTTTTAATTGTAACATACTTTCGCTGTTTAATAAACATTGCCCTTTAGGCATGAGTAGGGCAGGAAGTTCTGGACCGGGCTGGCTAACTTATAACTTGAGGAAAATAATTGATCAAAAAAATAAAGCTATTCGGAACTTTTTGAAACTTAAAACCCCAGCAAGAAGAAAATATTATTGCGACATAAAAAATTATGTATCTTTTGCCATAAGGGAAGAAAAAAAACATTTTATAATTTCGAAATTAATAGATGCAATACTCAGAATAAAAGTAAACACTTTTGGCGTAAAATTAGTAGCTGGAATGTTGCAACTAAGACTGTTAATGAAATCCCAGAAAATTTAAAGGAACCAAATCTATTAAATGAAAGTTTTCTGTCAAGTATTCCTCAAGCCCCAGTTGGTCAGGCCCTTCTTGATTCTTTGTCACAAGCGACGGAGGAGTGGGAGCCATTTACCTTGTCTCTGGCGTCAGAAGATGATGTTATTTCATGTTTAAGAGTTATTACAAGTAGTGCAATTGGAATTGATGGCATATCAGTGAAAATGTTAAAACAGTGTCTTCCATATATTATTAAACCACTGCTTAATATAATTAATTACTCCCTACAGAATGGAAAATTTCCAAATGTCTGGAAGATGGCTCTCATAACTCCTGTACCCAAGATACCAAACCCATCTTCTGTTTGTGAGCTGAGACCGGTTAGTGTCCTGCCTGCTGCATCTAAGATTCTTGAAAAGATTGTGGGGAGGCAGGTGGTTGAGTTTATTAATGATAAATCCTTGCTTCCCTCATGTCAATCAGGTTTTAGAGCCAATTTTAGCTGTGCAACAGCTTTGCTGAAAATCACAAGTGACATTGCCAAATCGTTTGATGAAGGTAATTGTTGTCCGGCTGTCCTGATTGATATGATGAAGGCTTTTGATTGCCTGAACATCGATCTGTTGCTTGTTAAGCTCGGACACTATTGTATTGAGGCAGGGGGTTGGTTTTCTGATTATCTTGGAGACAGGCAGCAGGCTGTAAGGTTGACTGGTGGGGGCGAAGTGGGTATTTCGGATTGGAAGGAAGTAGTGAGTGGGGTCCCACAGGGGTCTATTCTCGGCCCCTTGTTATTTACTATTTTTATCGCAGATATTGTAAAAAATATTAAGCATTGTAAATACCATCTATATGCAGATGATCTTCAAATTTACTTACCAACATCATTGGAAAATTTACAGGAGGCTGTGAGGGACATAAATTTGGATCTCTATGGCATATCTGCATGGGCCACAAATAACTCGCTTTTTATAAATCCAAACAAAACACAAGCAATCCTTTTTTCAAGAAGTGAAATTAATACTTCAGGCCTTAATATTATATTAAATAACATACAAATTGCTTGGTCTGATGAAGTAAAAAACCTTGGTCTCCACATGGATAAATGTTTAACTTTTAACAGCCACATCAATAGTGTATGTCGGAGATCATTTTCTGCATTAAAGTTAATTTATGAATATAAGAACATATTTAACTGTGAAATTAAAAAAACCTTGACAAACTCACTGGTCCTTTCCATACCTGCATATTTGGATGTAGTGTACGGCCCATTCCTGTCTGCCTTTAATAAATTCCTCATACAAAAGATTCAAAATTCGTGTGTTAGATATGTAAAGAAACTTTCCCGTAGAGACCATGTGACCGAGCATATAGTGGATGTTTATGGACTTAACATGGCCCAAGGGCGCTTTGTACATATGAGCTGCTTGACGCATAAAATTGTAGTCACTGGCATTCCTTCTTATCTTTCCGAATGTATGATAAGACGTGCAAATGCACATAATGTAAATATTCGTAATAAAGCAGCAATGTGTATTCCCCAGCATAAAATACAACTTTTTAAAAATTGTTATTATTATCTTGCAGCTCATGTGTATAATATTTTGCCAGACTACTTAAAGGTACTGGGCCCCAGATATTTTAAGACTAGGTGTAAGGACTATGTATCTGCCACACAGTTAAAATTGTAGGCTACTGTATTGGTTTGTTTGTATGTAGATCGGTGTTATGTTTAGGTGGTTATGAAAACACGTTAACGGTAATCTCCACCTTTTGTATATTTTAATCTGCAATAAATACATTTTTACTTTTACTTTACTTTACTTAAAATGGGAAAACCACATTCTGAAGATTGCCAAAAAAACCAATTCATTCGTATACCTCATTAAACAAGCATTTAAAGACCACTCAATAGAAATGATGCTTTCTCAGTTTGGAATCCATATTATGTCAAAGACATAGAGGGTTTAGAAAAAATACAATGAAGAGTTACAAAAATACCACCAGAGTTACGAGACCATACACGGAAAGATTGACAAGGCTAAAACTAACTACTTTGAGGGAGAGAAGACATAGAGGAGACTTAATTGAAACATACAAAATCACTAGTGACTACTATAATTGCAACATCAGACAGATCTTCATACAAAACCAAAACAATCTTCGTGGGCACTCCAAGAAACTCGAAAAAGAAAAAGCAGCAAAACTTCCTTAAAAAAAACTTTATGAGCAACCGGGTTGTTTATTCATGGAATGCACTGGAAGAACAGACAGTGACAGCCCAAATTGTCAACGCATTCAAGAATAGACTAGACAGGGAACTTAAGAATAATGCAGTTAGAATGATACACTACAGTGCATAAACAGTTATACCTGCACAAACACACAAAAAAACATACTTAAATGCAGCAATAGCTTCATCGGTTTTTACCGCCTGCTATTGGACAAATTACAGGATTAAATGTCTCTTATAGCTTCTTTTAAATGTCTCTCTAGAACTATTCAATATCATATTGTAAGCATCCGAATTCAAAAAATTTACAGTCAGGAATGCAAAACAGTCTCTAAACTTGGCCGTTGAGTGAGGAGGAACATCATACCTTACAACACCTCTAAGATTCCGGTTATGTACATCCCGTCTAGCAGTTAAAGCTGCCAAAGATAAACTGGGCGTCTCTTTTTAAAAAGACTATACATAAACAATGCAAAATGAAGCATAACCCTAAATGCCCGCTACGAACATATGTAGGGGTAATATGGTCAAACTTACCCACACAATACTCATATCTTTGAATTGAAGCCATTTGAATTTTTCGCTGAAATTCAGCAGTTAAAATTTTATAATAAACATCACAATAGTCCAACAGAGGATATATTAGGGACTCGATCAGCATCAATTTAATTCTCTCTGGAGGAATATTATTTTTACAGCCTTAGGTAATGGTCTGATAATGGAAGTCTTCGAGATAGCTGGAAATTGTCCTGACAGTAAGAAAGTATTATACAAAACAGTAACTATCGGCACAATAAAGTAAAGACTAAACAACAACGTATCATAACTCAAGTCATCAAAACCCTTACATTTCGATTTAATGCATTTAAATGCTTGGTATACATCATACTCGGTTATATTTTTGAACAAAAGTGTATTTCCTCCCAAGGCCAAGTTCAATTTATTATTCTTATAGTAGTTCAATGTGGCGCAATTAACAGGCTCAGCCGGCTGACCAATACTTGCAAAATGATCATTGATTTGATCAACATCCCGTAAATGATTTGGAATCTCAGTATTACACTTAGAATGAACATTCCACGCATTAAGTTTTATCCAAGTTTTTTTAGAGTCGTGTTGGGTTTTTTGTAGTTCAAACGACATATAGGCTTTCTTTTCACTTCTTATAGCGAAGGATAAGTAATTCTTAACATCAATATAAAAATCTCTATGTGCTTCAGATAACGTTTTTGTATATTTATTGTACGCCTTCTTTTTTAATTTTATCATCTCTTTAATTGGGTCTGTAATATACGGCTTAAATTTATTTTTGATATGAACAGTTTTCACCGGTGCATGCCTATCAAAAACATCAACCAGCAGCCTGTTAAGAGCATCAACTTTGGAATCAGGTGATTCCTGTATCAAAATGTTTTCTAAGTCAATTTGATGCATTTCTGTCTCAAACTGATCCTTATTAAAATTTCGGAAATCTTTGTAAGTTATACTTATAACCCTATCCACAGGTTTAGGTGACTCCACCCCTATGACCGAGTAGACTAGTGATGGGCGATATATCAATATGTGTATCTAATCACCGTGAAAGTCAAATCACTATCAGTAACGGTGATCGGAATCGTTTTCAAACAGCTATTCAGTGATTGAGAAAAGCGGTAATCAGCGCATCAGATATTGTGTATTATAAGACAACAAATAAATACACGGAGGAGAGGCACATTCGCAGTGACCGCAAAATCACTGTCAAATAATTTTGAAGTTAAAATATTAAATACTTAGCAATATATTCTGGCCTGGTTGTATCTTATCGCTGCCTCTCCTACTGCATATTTTCACATATGTATTTTATAACTCTTAATTATTCTCTCTGTTGGGTGGTTTAATGTTTATAATAAGGTATTTTATTTGGTGATTTAACTCGTGCTTTAATGCTTTGCTTGGTCTGTGCAAGGACTTAATTATATTTTAATAAAAATTAAAGTGATGAATAGATGGAAACAAAAAAAATAATTTGGCGGCACGGCGTTCTTTCAGATTTTATTTCCTGGAACTTCGAATTTCTTTTATTTGTGTGGTTGGTTATGCCAAAACTGAAAACTGAAAAAACAAACATTGCGTAAAAAATAAGAACCCTTTTTTATTAACTGTTTCAGAAATTTTGTTCAGTTCCCCATTAAAAAATTTTCCTCCTGCATTTTAAAATGAGTTATGTATAATGCAGAATAAGGTATTACTCTGCTCCAATATGTATTACATTTGAGCTAAAATAGGTATTTTTAATTTTTCTGTTTATTGACTTCTTTTATGTTAAGTTTAAATGTAACTTTTACAAAAATGTGGATAAATCTACAAAATGTAGGAAAGTTGGAAAGTCTTTTCTAAGCCATTTTTCTAATTAAAAACTATTTTAATTAATTATTATTTAATGAAATATATAATTTTTCCAAATTTAGCATTATAAAACATGAGTTAAAATCCACAAAATTTAGAAAAGAACAATACAATGGCGTATCTACATCTACCCCAAACGAAAATGTCAGTCAATAAGTTCTGTAAGCCGGAAAAATGATAATTTTATCTCAATCTAGATATTTGAGGTTCCCAAAAGTAATATGCCTAAACACGATAGTGTAAAATTCTCTTTGTAAAATTTAAAAAATCCAATTCACTGTAGTGAATAATCACCGTTAAAAAACACAGCGATTATCGAATCACCCAACCTCTTTCACTAGTTACTCAAAAATCTCTATATTGCCCATCACTAGAATATACTAACCAGTGGTCAGTCAAGTTATATATCTCCAAGGTACCCGAATCGGTTATATCTAATTTCTTATCTACACACATACAACATCAATAAGACTACTACTATTTCGTGTCACTCTTGTAGGATCGACCATAATCTGAGACAAATTAAAAGTATGTATCATTGAAAAAAAATATCTGCTCTCTTGGTTATCTATAAGCAAGTTTATATTCAGATCCCCCAAGAGCAATGTATAGTCATAGGAATGGGACAATGCAGAAAGTACAGTTTCAACAATATTTAATTTTTTGTAGTTCACCCGAGGTGATTTATACAATATTCCAACCATGCACTTCACACTTCTACACATTACCTCAATCCACAATGTTCCACGTCAGTGCCGACAAAAGATGTATCCAAGGCTATGCCCCCCCCCCCCCCCCCCGCCGCATAATACGGTCAGCACGATACAGTTGATAACCAGGTATGATTATCATGGAGTCTGGATAGCCTATAGACAACCATGTCTCCGTGGTTGCCCGTACATGGAATTTTTCATGCAACAACAATTCTTTTATATCATCAAACTATGGAACAAGAGACCTAATATTCACGTGTGCCACATACAAACCATGTATAATCAGTTTTTTGGAGTCTCAGAGACGTCCAATTGCTTGCCCTTAATAATTTTAGGAATTCCTTTGATATACTTTATTTTTAAGTCGATCGCGCCTTTCTGCTCATTCAACTCGATAACCAACTGCTTCATGTAGTCCCGCTGGTTTACTATTTGGTCGTTCTTTATGTAAATACCACTGTCCCTAGGCAGTTCATTCCTCCTACGTAGCAGTTCAACGGCACCTTGCCTTGATGGGAATATTACTTTAATTGGTCTTTTTTTGTCTGCATTAAATCTGCCGAGACGAAAGAATTTGAGATCGTCCATCTTTATTTTACCACCAGTAACAGCAACAACATCCTGCACTATTTTTGAGTCGTGTGCTTGTCTCTGACTAGCGTCTCCATCAGCTGGTTCCTCAGCCCCTAATAGTAGAACATTCGCAGCTCGTTTCTCCCGTCCCTGCATCTCTATAAGAGTTGGTTCAATATTGATGGAAGGTGGACTGCAGGTGCGCCCCGAAGCGGTTAGTTCTTTAGACGAACTTTGAATTTTGTTGTTAAGGCGCACAATATCGCCCTTAATAGCCTCCGACTCTTTTTTGAAGGTTGCGACCACATCGGCATAGCTTGGACTGTGACCCTGAATGGAGCCACTCTTTAGAATTTCTATGTCCGACCTAATTTCAGCAATCTCCCCCAAAATCGACGGTATATATAAATATCAAATTGTTTGCCTGGTTCGGTGTTTTTCGGAAGATGATAGGGCCGACATGGGTCCTGGGGCAGCCGGTCTTTTTGCGACTTACTTTGGTTCTGTGTACGTCTCTGACAGTCCTGAGTAGTCCGGAGTTACTTCAGCCAATAACTTAAACATTAGCAATTTGTCAGTCTCAATTTCCGACATTTATACTGAACTCAATAATCTGAATGTTTACAAGGGACCTGGCCCTGATTATGTTCATCCTATTTTTCTTAAACACTGTTGTTTTGTGTTGGCTAGGCCTCTTCACATAATATTTAACCATTCCTTAAAGAGTTGCATTTTTCCTAGCTATTGGAAGGTCAGTTTTGTAGTACCCATTCATAAGTCTGGCGATAGGGACAATGTGAGGAACTATCGTCCAATCAGCATTTTAAATGTTATACCTAAGATTTTCGAAAA
>MU190659.1:0-18099 GCA_016904865.1 Pissodes strobi | reverse complement strand
TATCGTCCAATCAGCATTTTAAATGTTATACCTAAGATTTTCGAAAATCTAGTAACTAAATATTTGAGTCTGGTGTTTTCTTCCTTAATTATTAATGAACAATTTGGTTTTTGCAAGGGCAGGAGTACTGAACTGAATCTTTATCCTATTGTCATTACATTTCTGAAGCCCTAGAGAGAGGTACTGAGGTACATTCCGTGTATACAGATTTCTCCAAGGCGTTTGATAGGGATTCCCACAGGGCACTGTTGAGCAAGTTAATGACTTTCGGGTTGTCCGATCCCTTGCTTAATTATTGGATTGAGAGTTACCTTAACTCATGAACTCAGGTGGTAAAAGTAAATAATTTCGTTTCCCACGAAAATAGCTATCATCTGGCGTTCCTCAGGGGTCCCATGTCGGACCCTTGCTTTTCAATCTTTTTATAAATGATGTTGCTGCATGCTTTGAGTCCTCTAAATCATCTTACCACATTGCTGACGATCTAGAATTGTTTAAAAGTATATAATAATAATAATAATAATAATAATAATAATAATAATAATAATAAAGGACTTTATTTGTACTAAAATATACAATAATACATGTTATCGATAAGCTCAAATGGAAACGTTAACACAAAAAGGCGAGGTTCAGTTCGTCAGATATGAAATATCTGAAGTCTGTTCAACTAACCCAAACTAAAAATAAAAACCTAAAATCGTCAAACTAAAAACCTATGTTAAAGAAATACAAAAAAAAATCTTAACCCAATACTATCTGAATCAAATAATAGTAACTATGCCTATTAATCGAGCTATTAATAATATACTTCAAATATACCATCATCAAAATTTAAAGTAATGGTATACCATAGCCATAAACAAGTGTTAAGAGTCTGGTAATAACAAAATAAAAGATCATAATTTAAAAGTACCAATATTTATAAACTTTACCGGGAGAGAGATCGAAGAATAAGGCGTTCGAATTGATTAGGAGACATGGCTGTAATGTCTTCAGGAATATTGTTCACGTGTTTTGCCACAAGTTACGAAAAGGACCGCTCAAACAAGGCAGTAGTATAAGCTGGTGTTGTCAATTTTCCCTTAAATCTGATATTTATATTATGTATGTCAGTTCGAAATCGAATTTTATTATACAAATAAGGTGGTGTTTTACTTAACAAAACCTTGTGACATAAAACAAGTAAATGTAGATGTCTCCTATCAGTCATAGTTAACCAACCCGATCGCTCATAGGCACTACCTATGCGATCGTATTTCCGCATCCCATAAATAAGACGAACACACGAATTCTGCAGTCTCTGAATGCGATCAGCCACTCTCGCAGTAATACAGGGCCCATACACCACATCACAGAAGTTAAAGTGCGATAACACCAAACATTACACAAAATCGATTTTAGTTTTATATTTAAGCAAATTGATATTGACATGATCCACAAATCTAAGATCCTGATACATATAGAGCCCTAAATTTTTTGTGACAGCCTCAATTTGCAAGGCAGTGTTATTAATGCTGATAGAATTTGCATAACTGCTCATAAAATTAAGTTTATTGTTACTTTTTCCAAAAAGTAACACGGACGGAATTTAATAAGAGATTATGACTTTCCGCAATATTGAAAAGTTCAAAATTTAATGCCGAAACTGCTTGTGCGGATTCCTCTGCTTGGAAAGATAGGTATATTTGGGTATCATGGGCATAAAAATGATACTTACAGGACATAAATTTAGTTGGAAATTGCGATGTATAGATGCTAAACAGCAAAGGTCCTAAGATGGAACCCTGCGGCACTTCCGTGATAATATGTTTAAAAGAAGACGTTTTATTATTGTAACAGACAGCTTGGCTCCTTCCATCTAAATAACTAGACATTAAACCAACAGATGACTCAGACAAGCCAATATACTGAAGAACTGCAATCAGAATATCATTACTCAGGGTATCAAAAGCCTTGCTGAAATCTAACAATACCAACAGAGTCAAATTACCCCTATCACATGCTCTCAGAATGGCATCCGTAATGTTCAGCAAAGCAGTTGAGCAACCATGATCCTTTCTAAACACGGACTGGAAAACCGGTACAATTTTCTCTTTCGCAAGAAATTTACAAAGTTGATTATGCAACACCTTCTCTGATATTTTTGAGACAGTAGGCAATATACTTATTGGCCACAGTTGTCCCAAGGAATCCACAGATGATGTCTTTGGGAGCGGAATTACTAATGCCTCTTTCCACCTATCTGGAAATATTGACTTCAATATTCAACAATTAATAACATGAGCGATATAAGGTAAAAGAAAACGGATGCAAAGATTTAGACAAAGTATGTTAATACCATCAACTCCTACAGCTGTAGCCCAGATAAAACTAGACCAGATGCGAAAGATCGTCCAATATGGTACTCAGTCTTCAATGACCTTGATGAATTAAACTTAAGCGACCTACACCATAGCTATTTTAACGTGTGTTATAAAATCGCCCGCACCAATGCAATTCTATTGGAATCGTGATGTTGTAAAAGTTCTTTGTTCTAGAAATACAGTAAAATTCAATATGTTAGGTTAAAGGTTGAGAGTACTTTTTGTAAAAAATTGGTTACAAATTGAACTATAATTTATAGGTGTCTCGTACAGCATCTTTGATATATTGCGAGATAAATTTAAATTATCTTATGATAAGCTGCCAGATATATCAAACAAATATCAGTAACTGTCGCAATTTTCATCACTTGAAAAGATCCCATTTCCATTCGCGAACATGTTATGATATTTTATTTTTTCTTTCAACCTTCAACCTACAATTTTAAACTGTCACTGAATTTCTAAAGAAAAATACCTTTAGACTAATATATATCAAAAATTAAAAAAACACTAATTTCAAATGTATTGGTAACACATTGACATATAACAAATAACAATAGTTGTGTGAAAGGCAAAACTACAAAGGCACAAAATCTTAAGTTTTCTCTTAGTTTTTTCCGCCTTCTTTGAACTAGTTAAATTTCTATTAGCATATTTTATCGTATAGAATAAACGAAGTCTTATAAACAATTGAATAACATAAGAAATGGGGAACTTCGAACAAGGATGTTGGAAAGGAATTAACTTCATTTCATTGAAATATTGCTGAGAAATTCCCTGTTCTGTACAAATATCATCGAATAATGAAGTAAATATTTTTTCCATTTTAAAAACAAAATGAACAAATTCTTCATTTGGAGATTTTAAGCTGCCTTAAAAATTATTTTCCTCATTATACGCCTTAAGTATTATAATTTAGTGTTATCCAAAGTATTGGATTCTGTTGAAATTTTTTGCAGGTATCGCAATCATGAATTCTCAAGCATTTCTTTATTAGATAACCAGACACATAATTAAATGCATTTTGGGTTGTAACCATCTCTCTTTTAAAATCACAATCAGGTACTGAAACTGATTTCTTATTCATATTGGCTGAATGTGTTTTTTTTCTAAAACATTAGATTTCGTAGTATTTAATTGAGATAGGAGAATATCAAGATCGTCTTCGCAATTCATGTGTGTTGAATGCATAAAACTTTGACAGAATAGCTTTCTAAATGATCTCTCAAATTGAATCGGTGTTGGATTAACAGAATTACCACCTTGCAATCTTATGTTTCCATAATGAGTTTCTAAACAATCCTAATTTAATCTCCTTGTTTTTAAATATTGAAAGCCGATATTTGAAATTCGTTGCCAGAGAATTTGTAAAGCTTTTATGGTTATCCAGCATCTACGAAATTTACATTTCATAGCGATGTCTTTTCCATTTGTGTCAAAAAATTTTAAATCATTTAAAAATACCCACATTTCGTCCAAAAAGTTAACTTGACAGTCTGACCCCCTAAAAGCGTTTTTATATTTATTGGGATGGTTTGTATCTATAGAATTTAAAAGGTCAAAAAGTGTATCGAATTTTTCTATTACTTCTATTGTAGCTTGGGCTTCAGGGGGCAATGTCCCCGATTTCATTTGGGCCCGCTTACCACATGCAACAGTTCTACTAAGTACTTGTACCGACAAACTTACTTTAATTTTTTGAAAGTTTATCGGTTAAATATGTGCTTTGGTGCCAATATATAGAATTGTTTTTGTCTTCTTGATAAAAAGTTTCGATAAACTTTCCAGAAGACTTTTGACCATTAAAATGAAAACTATTTTGCATTAAGTTACTTTTCGTGGCTTTTTGTGTGGCGGATCAAAAAAAATATATTAATTTAAAACTCCCCCAATTGAAATTCCGGTTTTTCTACAGTTACTTTAAATATATTCGAAAGCTGAATATAATTAGACCCCATGTCACTTAAAAGCCCCTGCACACTTAAGCCTATATCTGACAATTTTGTTACGCACTCTTCCAAAATTTAAATCATATCAGATGCGTTTAACTGAGTGTTTAGGAAAAAATACGCAATTGGCTGTTTCCAGTTTGTAAATAGCCCCCTTAGCATAATAACTGCTACATTTTGTGCTATAAGTGAACTGTTTGTTTTTCCGATATCTTCAAAACCTATTATTATCCTTCGCATCTCCGCCGTCCCTCATTACACTTTGTAGTATACAACTTTTTCCCAATCGGTACAATTTTTAAAGAAGTTATCTAAAAACATGGTGATTCAGCCGACCCTGGCTAGCCGCTCGAGCTCATCGCCTTGATGCGTCATCACAATTTTGTACCGATCGGTGAGAGGCAGGAATCCGTGGGTCGGTTCTTTCTTTTGGTTTTGGGAAGAGAAGTGCCTGGAAATCGTTTTTCTGGTGTGGTGAATGTGTTGGTGATGTGTCTTGCTCGCGGGGAGGGCGAAGGAAGGGGGCGGTGTTCATCGGAAGGGGCGAATCAGGGGGTGGAGCCATGTAGGATTGTATGCCAGAGTTTCAAATGTACATAAATGCCTGGTTATCTTGAACATATTAAACGGAGGCTGTCTCTCGTGTGAAGGCAAAGTGTGTGTAATGCTAAAGTGTGGTGTTATGAATGAATATGACACTTGTAACCCTTAATTTTTTGCTTAATGGAGTTAAAATGGGAAATGCTCTCAAGCTTCTAAAACTGACTGAAGCTTGGAATGGAATAGAGTGCGAGCGAGTTGCAGTCAAGAATGCGAATGAATCAGTGGAAGGGTTGAATGATAAGCGTCTGGGTGCACCGGAATGGATTTCCCCTTCTTCATTGACATATTGGGATATTCCGGCACTTCACGAATTTATATCATGTGATGCCTATGAAACGTTGTCTATAATTTCACTTCACGCATGAAACAGTGTTCCACATTATTACAATCAAACAGAACTAACCCAAATTAACTCAAATTTAAAAAAGGAATTAACATAACCTTTTGACACGCAAGGCTTCTAATTTTTGGCCAATTGCTTCTAGAGCCTGGTGGTCTAGTGGTAAGATGGTTGGTTAGATGGCTGCGCTTGTGAATCTTGTGATGTGACGGCGCAAGTTCGATTCCCGTCAGTGCCCACAGATGTTTTTATTTTTTTTTTTAAGTTATGTTTATTCCTTTTTTAAATTTGAGGTAATTTGGGTTAGAATTGGATTAGTTTTGGTTAGTTTTGTTTGATTGTAATAATGTGGAACACTGTTTCATGCGTGGGCAGATGTTTTTATTTATTTTTTTAAAGTTATGTTATTCCTTTTTTAAATTTAAGTTAATTTGGGTTAGAATTGGGTTAGTTTTGGTTTGATTGTAATAATGGGGAACACTGTTTCATGCGTGATATAATAGTCAACGTTTCATAGGAATCATAATATGATATAAATGCGTGAAGTGCCGTAATATCGCAATATCCCAATAAAAAAATGAAATCCTTTCCGGTGTACGCAGACTCTTGTGGTTGAATGTGCTCACTGCGATTTGAATTATACTGGCAGACTGTTATTTATATACGAGGGCGTGTCGGAGCATTGTTGCATTTGTCGTCTGTGCACAATTGCACAGAGTCGGACAATATATTCGGAGTTGAAGTGTATTGTGTCGAAGTGAATATAAGTAAGCAGCAGTTGTCGATATCATAAGTAGCAAAACCAAGGAAATTCTTTTGCATTTGCAGATGCATTAGAAGATCCTCTCACGCTAGCTGATGAAATAACTTATCCGAATCAAGACTTACCAACATCAGAAGCACCAGATGGTCCTGAACAAAGTAACGATCACCTAGCTTTGTTAATAAGAAAAAAAAACGACGAAATCATACCTGCGAGGCCAGAAATACATACTCAGATAGTTTTTAGATGGGACTTATTAAAAGGACTAAAAGATAAAAAAAAACAGTATGATAGAGAAGTATCCACCAGCTGTCAATTGCAATGTCCTCAGACCATCAAAATTAAATCTCGAAGAGAGTTCTAAATCCTGCCAAGACAACTACTGTATCAATTACAGAAACAACTATAGTCCGTGGGATTATTGCCTTAGCCCTCGCTTTCAATAATTTAATTAGCCAACCGTCTGAACTAGAATTATTATACTTTCAAAATTGGCAGAAATTAAAGGTAAACAGTTCAATAATAGAGTGGGTATAGGATTATAAAATCCCTTTCAATAGGACACCACTTCGGTTAGCAAAGTAGAAGACTAAATAGGACGGCAAAAAATTTAATTTCAAAATACGCATTCTTGGGGAAAACTGATCTTAAAGATGCATATTTCCTTATCCCTATGCACAGTAGTCAAAAAAGTTGTTAAGATTCGTTTTTTGCAACGTACTATACCAATTTAATTGTCTTTCATTTGGTTTATGTACAGCTCCATATCTTTTCACAAAACTGAAACCAGTTGTAAGATATGTAAAATTAAAGGGTATAAAAACTGTACTTAGACGATTGGCTAGTTATTGGTAATTCAAAAGAGAATTGCTTAAAAGTATAAATAAAATTACACAAACATTACAAGATTTAGGTTTTATATAAATTCCGAAAAACGCGTAGATATTCCCGCGCAACAATGCTCATTTTTGGGGTTTATACAAGAGAAAAGGGACCTACTGGCAGAACAGTTTATTATCTTTTGCCCTGAAAAATACTTACTCAAATCTCCTTGCAGAGAGAAACAACCATTGTGGAAGAAAATTTCCCTGGCTGTAGAGAAATTAGGAAGTTTCCTGAGAAATTTAACTGATTTTTTATTGCAAACTATAGAACAGTGAAAAAGAAATCGATACGTATTTTTTTATTTCCACTAAAGATGAATATTACAAGGGCGATACCAGTTTTTAGTTTTGTATATATAGATATACATACTACTACGTAACAATTCATGTTTATTATGACGTCATAAGTACATCTCAAGGCGTTGTATCTGCCTCATTTTTTGGCTTATGGAAAAAAGAAAAAACACGTGTTCACTTGTTTTCATGGGCAATCGAAATCAGCAATAATGAAAAAAAAATAAAAATTGATGAAACTTCCTCATTGTCAGGAGAGCTTTTCTATAACAAAGCGTACCTAATGAAGCGATAAAAGTGATTATTTCTTCATTGACAGATAGCGCCCTCAAACAATACGGAAATACTTTCAATAAATAGGGGAATTTCTGTTTTTCTAAGCGCCAACAAATATATAACAAAACCGTAAACTTATTCTTGAGCTCCTAAACATTCAATTGTCTTCGGAGTCATCCTACTCTACCATGAACTCACACAAATCTGCACTTTCTCCAATATTGAATATTAAACAAAAGACGAAGCGGTTATAAAAAGGTTTCTCAATGGAACATTTAACATAAGACCCCCAAAACCAAAATACTCAATTACTTGGGATTCCTACCCAGTTCTACAGCGCTTAAAGAGCATGTACCCTCACGAATCCTTAAATCTACAAATCTAACTTTAAAGCTAGTAACACTCTTAATACTAATAACGGCACACAAATCACGGACAACCCGGAAGTAAAAATAAACAATATTTTTAAATATGAATACATAATTGAAATCAGATTCCCGGATAAAATAAAAGCAAGTGGCTTAAACAGGCTTCAACCTAATTTGATATTACCTTATTTTACTAATCAACCTGAACTATGTATAGCCACACTATTAGCGACTTACATAGAACGCACAAAAGGAAAAAGGGTGCTACCAGTCAATAAAAGGTGAATAGTTCGTTGTATTAGCAGATACAATCGATCGTACCCTCCAATGTCTGCAATTGCAGTTGCAGCTAGCGAACATACTTATTTTTCTGTTCAAAAACAGAAATTACGACATTCACAGATACTGTAAATATGCTAATAGATCGTTGCATTTGCAGATGCAATCGATACCACAAGTAGCAAAATCAAAGAAAATGTAATACTCACTCACAAAAAGCCCTATCACCCAGACAGCAGTCAAACCATTAGCAGATGAGTCAAGTTAATACTAAAAGCCAGCAGTATAACACGGAAATCTTTGGGGCACACAGCACGCGACACGGGGCAACTTCAGCAGCTCAAAGAATGGGAGTTAGATTACAAACCATTCAGAAGACAGCTGGCTCGACAGAAAAATCTACAATTATAACTTACTTACCAACTTGTTATCATATTACATAATAATATTGGAATAGTATTAAAAATAAGTTAAAGGTTATTATCAGTTAAGCGTTAAACATGATATATGTACCTTCATATGTGTGTTATTAAATCTAAGGGTTATAAATTTAAATTTTAGTTTATAAAAAGGGCCTTAGAAATCTAGGACTACAGAAAAATTGCAATTTTCAGTTAATGTAGATTACATCGCAAATACTTTAAACATCTACAAAGTGTAATGAGGGACGGCGGAGATGCGAAGGATAATTACAATATCAATCGACTTACCTGTAAGGAAGATCGATAGGAATTATCCGAGCATCTCCGCCGTCCCTCATTACAAATCCACCCAGTCTTTACCTTCTCCCTATCACCCCAAATGCAATGTAATCAAAAATCTCACGAACCAAAATTGTAATGACGCATCAAGGCGATGAGCTCGAGCGGCTAGCCAGGGTCGGCTGAATCACCATGTTTTTAGATAACTTCTTTAAAAATTGTACCGATTGGGAAAAAGTTGTATACTACAAAGTGTAATGAGGGACGGCGGAGATGCTCGGATAATTCCGATCGATCTTCCTTACAGGTAAGTCGATTGATCTTGTAATTTTATCCCTATGAGGATGAAAATTCAAGTTAGATTTTATGGATGTTTCATCGATACAAATTATGCAATGTTTATCTTGTTCGGACATGGTTTTAACTTTTGTGTTTATTGATTTGAAGATATGTGTATTATTGAGACCTGGTTTACTTTACATACTATATTTTGTGTCATTATTTCCAATGATCGTTTTGATGGCAAGATCAAAATTTTTTGAAGGAACCTATAACATTTTGGCCCCAAAAAGTAAAGTGTAAGGGCAAAAGTTCTGTACTCTTTAGAATATCTTCTACCTTTTTTGGAGTGTTTTGCAATAAAGCTTGTACTTTAACCATGTCAGCTAATGGTTTAAGAAGAAACTTGTCACACATGACATTAAATTCTTTCAGCTGGATTTTCTTACATTTTACGTTATTGTTATGTTTTCTCATAAATAACAGTGTTTTTTTAAACTGTGTGACTTTTACCCTTAATTTATTTTTCCTAGGACTATTAACAGTGAGACTCGATGGAGTTTGAGTTGCAGCTGTTGATGACAATAGCTTGGAAGAAGTTGCGTGGGCGCTAGCATTCATTTCAGAAATGTTGATGCTCAGAGGTTCTAAAAACAAAACAATAATTTCAAAATCTTGAAATCACAAGTAAAATTTCAGCATTTTAGAAGTCAAATTTATATCTTCTGTTACATGAACTGTTTGTTATAGTATGTTACTGATTTTTTAAGTAATAAGCTTTAATGTTTTATTTTTGGAAATTAATCTTACCAAGGTTCATAGTATTTAATCAAACTTTTGTGTGTGCTTAAGACCACATGATAGAAATGAATACTTCAACAAGCGAGGTCATAGTTTGTCAGAATTTCGATCCGAGCCTTCGCTGCAGAGATACGGGCGAAAAACGGTTCCCCCCAAATTCCCCTTTAAATTAAAGCCCCGGTCCCCCCCGTATGGTCTAAGCCCCCCCCCATGGGCCGCACCTACCATACAAATTTCGACCCCGTACCTCTTCCCGTTCTCCCGAAATTAATTGTTTAAGTTGTTCCTTCTCCCCCCCCCCTGGCCAAACGAAGGGAGGGTACGGAGTCCCGTTTTCGTGCAGGATGTTTTTACCCCGGCTACATCCTCTGAAAATTTCAGCCCTCTACTTATACGGGAACGGTTTTTCCCCAAAATCCCCCCTTAAATTAGAGCCCCGGTCCCCCCGTATGGTCTAAGGTGGCCCCCCCATGGGGCGCACCTACCATAAAAATTTCGACCCCGTACCTCTTCCCTTTCTCATGAAATTTATTATTTAAATTTTTCCTTCTCTTCCCCTTCCCTGGCCAAACGGAGGGGGTACGGGGTCCCGTTTTCGTCCAGGATCTTCTTTTTACCCCGGCTACATCCCCTGAAAATTTCGGCTCTCTACCTATACTGTAATACTTTTAGATTCGCCACCTCCTGATTACGTACCTCAATGAAACAACTACCTCAGTTGATGGTTACGTTTATTCTTATTCCAAGATATATATTTAAATCGTACATTCACCTGGCCCGCTTATGATTGCTACTTCAGCGTGACCTTAATTGCTATGCCTAATGATAATATTATATTGAATAATCTCACATCTAGGAGGAATTATCGAAACATGGTTATCCCTACTACTTAAGTTTAAAATTACTTTTTTATCTTCGCTTAAAAGAGGTAATGTATTTTCTTCATAATTCAAATTGGCTTTGTATAACCTTAAAAAGTTTTCCCCAATTATCCCATTAGTATGGCATGGTAGAGATTCAAATATATAACATTTAACTCTAAACTTTATATTTCCTATGCAAAGATTTAAAAAACTATAACCTATGGAAACTAATTTACCGCCTATACCATTAATTTCTAAATTTTCCTTATATAAAGGTATGGTTGGGTCTAAATATTTTATTTGAAGTGCACACAAGGACGCTCCTGTGTCCACCAGAAAATCTACTTTTTTCTTATTTATATAAAAAGAAACTGAATTAAAGCAATTATCCGAGTATGTAAAAATATTTTCGCTTATTCTCTCATTGTTAGGGACGAAAAAACGTTTCGCCACTATGCGTATTTCTGCATTCACCTACATTTAACTCGTGTTCAGCAAAATAAATATTATTTTGTCGGCGGAATCCCCTAGCCCCTCGAGGCGTGAATGACCGTCCTCGATTTCCTTGAAATCGCTGACTCCGAGAATTCCTGGCACCGCGATTATAATTGCTATTCCATGAAAACCGCTGGTTATTATTGTTTAAATTAACACAGTTGTTGTTATTAAAGTTGCTATTATTAAAATGCCTTGAAGAAAGCCCGGCTCTATTAAAACCTCTATAAAAATTTCGATTAAAGTTATTATTAATTAAAACATTGGTTAAAAATTCTTTTTCTGTGTTGGAATTTTGATTATTACAAACTATTTTCATTCGATCATACAGACTTTTTAAGACCCACTTTTTGGCCATTATTGGATGATTTGAATTAAAATTTAAATATCTGTTTGCATGTGTAAGTTTTCTGTATATTTTTGTTTCGAAACTATTCAAGTCTTTTTTTATAAGAATGTCAAGAAATGAAAGTTGTTCATTAATTTCTCTTTCTATAGTAAAATTGATTGTGGGTTCTTTGGTGTTAATATGATTTAGAAAATCGTTAAGAAAATGTTCGTTATATGGATAAATTGAAAAAATTTCATCTATATAACGCCACCAAATTAAAGGTTTATATTGATAATTTTCAACAAAATTTAATTCAAAATTTTCCATAAAAATATTACTTAATAAAGGTGATAAAGGCGCACCCATAGCCATACCATTGTTTTGTTGATAGTAATTGGTATTGTATTGAAAATAAGTAGTTTTTACGCAAAAAGTAAGTAATTCGAGTATTGTGTCAATATTAAGTTTTGTACGTTCACAAAGGTTAGTATCATTTGCTAATTTATTTCTTACAATATTTAAAGTTTTATTAACAAGTACGTTGGTAATATAA
Organism: Pissodes strobi; assembly: GCA_016904865.1. Lineage (NCBI taxonomy): Eukaryota > Metazoa > Arthropoda > Insecta > Coleoptera > Curculionidae > Pissodes > Pissodes strobi. The sequence continues at coordinate 5,954 of MU190659.1, read as the reverse complement.
CCTCACCACCCTATAGTACTACAGTTTATTAAAAGTGGTTAATAAAAAATTAAGATCCCACCCCCTCCTTTATGGTTTTAAGCAATAGAAAATCAATTGTTTATCCCGACCACCCATTATGCTAGCCATATAAATAGAATCGAACACGTTCAGAGAAAATTTCTTCATTTTGTAAATTGTAAATTCTCTAACAACGGTGATTTCCACTACGAGACCCTTTGCGTGAGCTCAACCTTCCATCACTAAGTGAACGTAGAGCTAATCATGATCTCCACCTCCTTTTTAAATTGTTGCTACTTGCTACTTGCTAGCTGAGATTGGCTTACATGTTCCTCTTAGAAGTACTCGCAGTCGTAATACATTTGATGTACCCTTCCACCTTACAAACTATGGTGCTCAGACATTTATTCCCCGATCTGCCAGCCTTGCTAATAGAGCTGATAATCTCGACTTCTTCTGTATCCAGAAGCTTTTCCTGAGGCAATTGAGACTGAATGCATAATGTGTAGCATATAGTTATATGGCTTTGGCAAGTTGTATAGCTATTATTATTATTTTCATTCCCTAGGCTTGTTTTTGTTTTTAGTTTTGGTTTTAAGTTTTCTATTTTGGTCTTAATATTAAGCTTATTGTATTAGATATTTCATTATGTCTTTGTTTTTAGTTTCGTTCTCTATTTTATTTTTTAGTGTTAAGTTTATTGTATTAGATCTTTCATTATGTAAATGGCATTGTCCGTCAATAAATAAATAGGGTTGTTCGGTTGGAGTTTTTCATCGCTGTGACACGAAAGGTCGCTTTGGATAAAAGGGCATATTCCTAACTTATGTCTAAATCGGGAATAGGCCGGCCGTAACCAGGGTAAAGGTAGTTTACTGTTGATGATGTAAAACTAGCTTGTGTTTCTGTGAGGGCTAATATGTGCGGTCTATTTGTTTGTAGATGTTGGTGTAACGAATTAATGTTTGTATTTAGGCCTCTTTTGTTGCAGAAATCTATTCTAAATTGATTCGGTCGGTATCCTTGCTGTGAAATGTGAAATGTTGCATGAAAGGCCCCCAGCCCAGGGCCACCCGGCGCCCGGAGATCCGAATGGCCGAGGAGTTTACCTCCGGAATGTTTTGATCCTGGGAGCGCCATAATGTCCATATATTCCTACTACGAAAATCGGAACCACCGGAACGTGATTCGAAGAACCACTTAGCGCTTCCCAGCTCTGGTGGGGTGGTCCGTCACCGGACGATGCGGGTTTGTACTTCGGCGTTCTCCAGCCTGGAGGAGGATGATGGGATTTGACGGGCCACATCCCGTGGCAACTCGGAATGGTGAGGGCGTCTCTCCCTGTAATTAAACTGCTCTCACCACTTTGACGCTTCTGCCTGCAATATCATATTGCCCTTCTTTTGTTTCATGTTCTCTAGAACAATTCGAGCATATTATCCCCATAACTTCCTTTTTTTGTGCTGAAACCTGAAACACTTAAGGCGCTAAAGGACAGATATCCTCATTTATAGATAGCCTTTAACAATCTATAAACACTCCCGTTTATTCATGAAACAGTGAAATAGATTCGATGAAAATTCTATAAAAATGGTCTTGGATTGTGTAGTTTTAAAGGATAATAAACGTTACCTGGAAGAGGTCCTCAGCCTTTCTTGGTTTTCTCAAGCAGGATTCAATTACCTCATAGTTTGACCTTAAATACTCAGCGGCAGATAACTTACTTTTTCCAACATCGCACGTTTCCGAAAGATTTTTCCATTTCTAGTCTTCCCTGCTCATTATCTTTACACCAACACAGCTGGCTAAACCTATTCCAGGTCTTTTGATTTTGCCATGTCCTGATTTTGCTGAATTTTTACATAAGGCAGGTTAGTATTTAATATTTGAGTCGGTTCTGCGCTCTTTACCAAAATTTCGGAATATAAGAGATTTGGTGCTTCTTGTTTCGAATCGCCTCGAAACAAGACCTGTTTTAAGGATTTCGCAGGCTAAATTGAGATCTGCGAGCTTTTACCCGTACTTTCGGTCATCGTAGCGCATATTTATTGCAAGCTATACTAGTTGCTGCTTCTGTACTCCTGTTACAAAGCAGCGATCTAGGGCCTTTGTGCCATAATTTACCAGCATATCCGGGGCGGAACCCGGATCCCACCCTGAATTTATGTCGTGTGAGTCAGACGACAATGTTTCCCTGATTTCCATAGAGTCAGATTCCGGAAAAACACAAAGTGACTCCAGAATTTTATTATATCTAGGTAAGATCAAGAAACATCCTAAATGCAGTAAATGCATTGAATTGAATTTATACCGCTCCTGACGAGCTCCAGCAAGGGGTCTTACCTAGACATTAAGACCGCAATAGATACGACCAAAACGCACCTGACGCGCGACCATAAAGCGGTCTTCAAAAGGCCCGCGACAGTGCAGCCAAGGGTAGATTGTGGCAATAAAAAGATAGCAATAGACAACGTTAAACCAACAGGCGGCACCCAAACATCACCTAATTTCACGAAAAAGCAAAAGTTAGGGGACGAGAAACCATACGAGCCACAAAAAGACGAGTCGCAAAAAATTCTTGAAAAAGAAGCGCCGCAAAAAATCGAAGACTCGAGTATGGCCAACAACAGCGAGATGCCCTTGGATGCGCAGTTTGTTTCTGCGCATTTACTTCAGGACGCCGCAGACAAAGAAGCCTTCAAACCCCCTTTTAAGACCATACCATTCAAAAAGGGCATTAGGATGGTTAAACTAGACATGGGAGGTGAACCACCCCAACCAAAGTCAGCGCCAATCAAAACGAGTAACCGTTACGAGGCCTTAACGGACACGGAGACCGAAGAAGTAGGCGATGCAAGCAGCATTGCATCCTCTTCGGAGCCCATGGCCCGAAGAGTTCGCAGGAAGTCGAAAACAGCGCAAAAAACACCGAAAAAGAGTGTAAAAGAATCCGAAAAGAGTAAACCCATCCTGCCGCCACCGATAGTAATAAAGGGAGGCGCCCAAGATCACGGAGTCATCAAACAGACCCTGCATGACATGCATGTAACTGAATACTCTTTAAATACACGTAACTCCGTGATTATCTACTGCTCGCAAAGCAAAGATTGGTCGAACCTTAAGCGGCTATTCGAGCGCGAGAAAGTAGAATTTCACTATTACGCCGAGGCCTCGCAAAAGACACATGCCTTTGTCCTACGAGGTCTCGACGGCGGATTCTCGACTACTGAAATACGCACCCTGCTAGCCGAAGAACACGGCTTAAACGTAAGAGGCACATACGAGATGAAGAAGACAAGAGTCCCATTGTATCTAGTCGTATTAGATGCAACAGTCACCCTAAGAAAATTCAACCAAGAATGTAAACTTCTTTCGCATGTACGAATATCTTGGGAGAATCGAAGAGCATCTAAGACGAACATACAATGTAAGAGGTGCCAGGGACATGGCATGCAACGCAGATGGGCATGTTCCAAATGCGCGGGGGCGCATCAGATCACCGAGTGCCAAAGCGACCTTGTCAAATGTGCAAACTGCGGCGGAAATCACCGTTCAATCAGCGAGATCTGCCCAGTTTACATATATAAGAAGCAGCAGATGCAACAAACGCAACAGCAAACCGCACAGCCCAAGAAGAAAGAATTCAAACAGGCACCACCCCCACCCAACCCTGCGTGGCAAGCAGGGAAGAAGACCAACGTCAATGGAAACACACAGGACTACGAGCAACAATTCCGGCAGCTACGTAAACGTGACCAATCGCAAAACGAACAGGTTAGTCACAGTAACATTGGCTTAAATTCGAATGTAAATAATGTAAATATTGCACAAAGTAAAGCAAATAACCCTAAACAACCCTTAAGACCGCAACCATTAGACTCTAACAATCTAATGTCTAACATTAATAGCCTGCAAGCTGCAGTAAATAAAGTAAACAGTTTAGTAAATTTCACCGAATTAACTCGAGCTCTCAATGATTACGCTAATTTATTAGCAGCGTGCCAGGGAAATAAGTTCGAGATTTTGCAGGCCTCGATGCGCTTTTTCTCTGAAGAGCTCGAGACATATGATATATAATTGTTAAGATGCCTATTAACATTCTTTGTTGGAATTGCAATGGCATCCGCTCGAAACTCGCTGAATTTAAAAGTTACATTTATGATCATCCTAACTTTCACATAATATTTTTGTTAGAAACAAAAATTAATGCACATTTCACGTTGTAATTTTACGACCGTCACCTGCTGAGATATAATAGGCCTGATCGATTTGGGGGAGGCGTGGCCTGTCTGATTAGTAGGTCGGTCGTTTATAGGCAGGTCCTCGGCCTGCGGACTGCCATTGAACACATAGCCATCGAGCTCGACGGTGGCATACGGTTAGTCGGCGCTTAGTCTCCCCCAGATCTCCGCCTCCAGGACGAAGATGTACTTGCTCTACTACCTGCTGGCAGGAAGACGCTCCTGTTAGGAGACATTAACGCAACTCACGCTAACTGGCGTGGTAATTCTAACAGGAACGGACGCTTGCTTCACAGGTTAGTGGAACAAAACATCAATATTACATACCATCAGACACCCAATCCTACATATGTCCTAAACGATTTTTCCATTCCTTCGTTTTTGGATATAGCAATTACTCGAGGGATGATTGGCGCATCAGCGCTCATTGAACTGAATGAGCTAAACTCGGACCATCTCCCAATCAAGATTAGTCTCCAAACGAGACTACACATGGAACAGGAAACTTTCCGCTCCTATCGTAATCTTGATTGGAGGGAGTACCGAGCAAGGCTCAGTCAGGCAACAATCATTCCGAGACAAATTGACTCTATCCCGGAACTCGACAGCGAGGTGCATGCTCTGGTCACAAATATCCAGCGCGTCAGAGACGCAATCTGTCCTATTATCAGTAAACGTTCGTTTACTGAGACACTCCCAGACCACATCCTAAACCTTATCACTCTCCGAAATCGTATCCGGCGTAGGTGGCAACACTTCAGGGTGGCTAATGACCGGCTCCGTGTTAACGAGCTCACTGAACTAATTAAAATTCAAATAACATCACATAAAAACGAGCAATGGATGGCTTATGCAAACACTATAAGCAGAGAAGATGGCTCGCTTTGGAAGCTGGCTAGGAGAGTGCGCGGAGGCCCTGCAGAGTTCCCAGAGATTCAACATCAGGTGTCATTACTGACAATAACGGGAAAGCAGAAGCCTTCGCGGACTACCTAGGGAGCGTCTTTAGCGAGTCACCAAACTCCACACCATTCCACGACGAAGTAGATAACATTGTGGAACGCTTTAAAGCCACAAAATTTACGCTTACAACATTTTCCGCTTCCCTGGAAGAAAGTAATTTTATATCCCGTCTCATCCTGCAACCTATTTTGCCCTGTATGCTGATGATACCGCGATATACGCGCAATCATCGGACATACAGGTAGCAAAAAGAAAACTCGAACTTCACCTAAATCTACTCCTCCCCTATTATAGGGATTGGAAGATTACCCTTAATGCGGCAAAGACAGAACTAGGTATCTTGACACACAAGCGCCATATAGACATGACACCAGTCACCATAGACAACACGGCAATCAGCCCTGTTGACCCAGTCAAGTACCTAGGGATAGTCTTTGACCGCAAACTCCTCTTTGCCAAGCACGTCGCGGCAATTAAGACAAAGCACATTATAATACGCAAAAGCCTAAATCCGTTAATTAGAGCTAGATCTTACATAAGTCCATCAAACAAACTAACAATTTACAAATCTATAATAAGACCGACATTACTTTACGGAGCGCCAGTTTGGTGTTCGGTAGCCAAAACGCACATGAGACAAATATAGACAATACAAAACAGATACCTGCGGGCCGCATTCTCATTAACATTGTTGGACCGTGTTCGGGTAACCGAATTACATCACATGGCCAACATGGAATTCATAGATTT
>MU190658.1:24174-41142 GCA_016904865.1 Pissodes strobi | reverse complement strand
TTCTACACGTTTCAATAAAACCTCGATTTTTTCGTGTTTTCCGATCTCGTATGGCAAATTCTTATAGACCTTTTTATTGTTATACCAAAGGTCACTGGTTTGCAAATTTAAGATTGATTTCTTATTTGATGGTATGTAAGCTTAGATTTTTCATTGAAAATGAAAAAATCATCCATTCGGCATTTTCAATCGGACTGATGCCATTTTTTTTATATATATTCTGCTCAATAGCCCCCCTTTTTCTTCTTCTTCAAGTGCTTATTCGTTTCGAATATTGGCGATCATCCTGAATATGATGACTTTGTTCACGGCTGCTCTAAATAGTTCGGTAGTAGTTTTTGAGAACCATGTTCTTAAGTTTTTAAGCCATGATATTCTCTTTCTTCCTGGTGGTCTTCTGCCATAAACTTTCCCTTGGAGAACGGACTTTAAAAGGTGATATTTGCTTTCGTTCTTCATGATATGTCCGAGGTACTCAAGCTTTCTTCTCTTGATGGTGTTCATTACTTCCAAGTCCTTCTTCATTCTCTGCATATCCAGCCTTGTTGGTCACTCTGTCCTTCCATGATACTCTCAGCATCCTCATGAATCGAGAAAATATAGCATCGGAGGAATCTGATTTTTATGTCGATGTTGTGACTTTTAAACAGTTTAGCCATTTGGTTGAAGGCGGCCCTTGCTTTCTCTTATCTACACCTGATTCTCCTGTGAGTGGTCCCAATTATCATTGATCATGGTTCCCAGATAGGTGAACTGTATTACTCTGTCTATTGGTGTGTTGTTGATCGTTGTCACGTTCCCCCAGTTTCTCTACTGATTACCATGAATTTGGTTTTACTACTGTCAATTTCTAAGCCATAGTTACTGCTGACGTCTTTTATTTTGTTCATTAGTTCTTGTAAGTTGTTCATGTTGTCAGTGAAAACCACAGTATCATCTGCGTACCGGATGTTGTTCATTCGTTCTCCATTCAGCAAAATTCTTATGTTGGTATTCTCAAGGGCCTCTTTAAGATTTCGTCCGAGTAGAGATTAAATATGAGTGGTGACAGGATACAGCCCTGTCTAACTCCTCGAAGAATGTTTACTGTGTTGGTTTGCTTTTCCATATTAATTTTAATAGTAGCTGATTGATTTCAGTATAGGTCTTTATCATCCATTCCCGTATTCATCAATACGTCTATCATCTTTTCGTGTTTTACTCTATCGAACGCCGTCTGGTAGTCTATAAAACAGGCAAAAATATCACAGTTCATATCCCTGCAGCGCTGGAAAAATACTTGTAGTGCATATCTTGTACGCATGCCCTTCATAAATCCAAATTGTGTATGTGACACTCTTTCCTCGCAGATCCTATAGATTCTTCGATCAATGATTTTGAGGAACAGCTTTAGCATGTGACTCATAAGACTAATTGTTATGTATTCACCACATGCTTTGGCTCCCTGTTTCTTTAGTAACATTATAAATTCAGAGATAAGCCATTCTTTTGTACCTCTTCTTAATGTACGAAAATTTGGTTGCTCCAGATTATTCGGTTTTCCGGTAATAAAATATTAAGTGGTGCGTGTCAAAACACTAAATGGCGAAGTTTAAATTCAACTAGCTCATCCTGTATAAACTGCTTCATCATTTTCAAAGCGCCTTCTAATACAGTTTTTGGCGTAGGTTCTTATGAAGAAATCGAAATACATTTAAATAAAACTTTTTTGTCTAGAAATCGTTTTTACATTTTCCGTTAAAAGGCTATTTGCTCGATATTTTCGAAACAGAGTAGCATTTAAAGAGTGTTTATTTTAGAAATTCCCTATCGAATTGTCGTCTCAGTTTTTTCGATCCTCGCGACTTTTTCGGCGCTAGAACAACCCAAATTGATCACTTATCGTATTTGTTAATGCATAAAAATGCACCTGGATTCCCCGTCACCAGGGTCCTGTAACACAAACCATACAATTCAAACAAGTCTATAAGTTACAAGTAATCTGCCTGTAACTACAAGTCCTACTGAATTCGGTATCACAATGCAAATTGCGACAATTATAGAATTTAAATAATTTTGTACATATGTAATTTAGTTACATGTGTAATACATCTAAATACTATTCCTACTGTCTCCCTAAGCAGACTTGTCACGACTCGCTTGGGACAATGGTTATTCAAGTAGGCGGGAGGCGGCAGCATTAAGCATATGTGTTGTGGGGTGGTGCTGCGTGTTAAGTAAAATGTCTTCAAAACAAATTGAATTTGAACGTAAAATGCAATTTTTAAATAAGATTAGAGAAAACAAACACATTCTTTTCGGTGCATTCTTTGACAAACCGAGAAAGCAAGATAAAATAGAAAAGTGGAACGAAATAGCAATAGTGGCTCTAAGTATTTGTTTACTTCCCGCGGATAAGAATTGGAACTATGTAGGGGATACAATCTGGCAACATTTGAAGAAAACTGCAATGGCGAGTACTACTGTATCTTACAATTGTTGTTATTGACTTCTGGTATACATTTCTAGCTTAACATTGATAATGCGAAGAAAACTCGAACTGGTGGAATGGGGATGTTAATCGAAGTTGATAATATGGTATTAGAAATAATTGGGGAAAGAGCGAGGGGTAAATAACTCTCTTTAAATGGTGTACACTTCTTGTGTAAATGGATGATAAATGGATATAAATGGCATAAATGCGAATAAATGCCTGTAAATACCTATAAATGGGTAGTAAATGGATTTAAATGGATATAAATGACATATATTGCTTAAATGACTATAAATACTATAAATGCCTATATATAAGTACTTAATGGATTTAAATGGCATAAATTGTTTAAATTACTATAAATACTATAAGTGCTTATAAACACCTGTAAATGGATACTAAATGGATATAAATGGCATTCATGACCATAAATGCTTACAAATGCATATAGGTACTTATAAATAGAAATAAAAGGTCTAAATGGTTGTGAATGGCATAATAGCACAAACATTTGTTAAAAAAAAAGGTGAAGGTTCGAGTAACGGGCAATGATCCGCAAGGATCAAGGTAACAACAAAATATTTTATAGGCAGAAGCAAAGAGAATATTAATCACATTTATTTTATTTTAATTTAATGTACAGGGTGTCCCAAATTCGAGCCTCATCATTGGGATCTCGGAAACTAGAAGAGTTACGAGGTCGGTTAAATGGAGGCAAAGTTGCGCAATTTGATGCTGATCAAAATGCCACCTTAAAAGTTAAAAAACTCCGAATACTTCCGAAGATATTTAGAAAAAACCGAATATTCGCGATTTAATTTTTATTTTTTTACGACTCTATTTGAATAGATATAACAAAATAAATTTCACATTCTCATTGCTACTGTTTCTGTTCTACAAGATGGTGTTGTCAGATTTTCAAACCGACGTTTCGTCTTTGAGCTGCCATAATCAACTTTGTTTTTTTAAATACGGCCCTGGATTTTTTATTACGGACTTTAAGAGCTTCTAATGTCCCAAAACCAATGATGTATCGCACTTATTCGAAAAAATAATTTTAACAATTTCCTGGTAAAATCTTACCAAAAATATGTTTTCTGTCTCTCTCTAACACATGAGGTCTTATGGAAAATGTCATTAATATGAATTTTTCGAATAAGAGCGATACATCATTGGTTTTGGAACTTTAGATGCTCTTAAAATCCGTAATAAAAAATCCAGGGCCGTATTTAAAAAAACAAAGTTGATGATGGCAGCTCAAAGACGAAACGTCGGTTTGAAAATCTGATAACACCATCTTATAGAACAGAAAAAGTAGCAATGAGAATGTGAAATTTATTTTGTTATATCTATTCAAATAGTCATAAAAACATTAAAATGAAATCGCGAATATTCGGTTTTTTCCAAAAATCTTCGTAAGTGTTCGGAATTTTTAAAATTTTAAGATGGAATTTTGATCAGCATCAAATTGCACAACTTTGCCTCCATTTAACCGACCTCGTATCTCTTCTAGTTTCCGAGATCCCAATGACGAGGCTCTAATTTGGGACACCCTGTACAATATGGCCAAATACCAGTGGTGAATACCACAATTTTGAATTCTTTGTGACTGGTGGTGGCAAAGTGCTCTTGTAATACACAATATTGTTGTAATCGTGCTTCGTACTCCTTTTCTGTCGCAGCACACCTGTGACGCTAACACTATATGCTACGCCCAGGCATCCTATGCCTCGTGGTTTAGAATAAGTTGGAGGAAGCACAGCAGGTACATTGAGGAGGGTGTAGACCTGTTTCCCTGACAGGTATTTAACGGAGAGCACCTGAAGAATGACATTTTCCAAAAGGTACCTCTCCTTTGGGTCTGGTTCTTCAAAGACCACCCAATCTCCCACCCACAACTCTTCTTGCCTCTCCACAACATTCATAGACATGTGTGTAGGTGAGCGCTGGACAGTTTCTTCGGATGTAGCTGGCCCCCGCACTCTTAGCAATCGGTCGTTGCTGAGACCCTCGTGGCCTTCACCTAAAAAAGGACAGATTATAAGATAATGTCCTAGCCTTGGTTCAGGCAGATTTAAGTCTCGGGTTAAGTAGATTATAGAATGATTGTAGAATAATTAAAAATTAATATGATTCTTACTCAGAATCCAGAGAATAGTGCTTTTTCGAAGCAGAGAAGGATTTCCATTTCTGTCTCTATAAATTGTGAAGGGCGACTTCTCCGGGATTTCGGTGTTCTCAGATACAGGTGGTAAAATCAGATTCTCATCGACCTCTAGGTCCTGGGGAACTGCTAAGTTGAGCCACTGCTAATGGTGGTAAGGATATATCGATATTTTTAAAATATCGATATGCGATTGATGTAGCGAAGTCAGTATATACGATCTAAGGGAATACTCGGAAAAACTACATTTAATGCCGCTTTTATAACTAAAGAGCATTCGTTCCGACATACATTATCGGCTTTGAAGGGGATACCCAAGTAAAGCACAACACACAAAGCAGTACCACACATCTTAGTTTTAAGTTAGGCTAACAACAGCCCCCTATGGGTGTCGATATCTGAGGGCCACGGTGCTGGAAGAACAGCACTAGGCGTACACCTCAGCCGATCATAGGACATGCTTAAGGTAAGAGTGTAGCCATATTAAAGTAATATTTAGATAAATAAACGATGATGATGATGATGAATGCCGCTTTTACTGCTAGTGCGATTTTTTCGTTAGGGGACATGGCGCCCTTTAGATAGAAAAAATACCTGGATACAAATTGATATAAATGGGTATAAATTGCAGTAATGGTTTAAATGTCTTCAAATGCACATAAATGCCTATAAATGCCCTTAAATGGATGTAAATGGCCGTAAATGGATATAAATGGTCTTAAATGCAAAAATGGCATAAATGGATTTAATGAAATGCGGTGTACCTGCACTTTTTTCCTAGTTATTTACCCCTCGGGAAAGAGTCTTCTGTAATATGGGAAGTAAAGTAGCTGAGTCGTTCGAAGAACCTCAGGACCAGTCACGTGAAACAGTCCCAGAGGGTCACTCTGAAGGTATTGTCAACAAAAGCCGACCAATCAGTGATCACGGACAGTGTCTATATACCTCAGGAAAATCGGCTATTGCATGAAATCTTTGTACAACATCCAACACATTATGAGGCTATGACCCTATTTCGTCGAATTTTAGCTTATTAACAGTGCCATGTACGCATCAACACAGTCATTTTTGATACCCATGCTTATCGCAAACACCATGATACTGACCTCCTTTCCCCAACCAATCCAGAGCAATTAATGTATTCTGCGGTGGGATCAATTCATACCATCGAACTGGTCTATTTGCAAGCATTGGTCCAATATCACGAAGGAGATTCTCAAATTGGTATCGGCTCAGACGAAACCTTTCGTTGAATCAGTGAGAAAAGCGAAGTCTTTCCTTATATTAAACCGATATTCTCTGGGCTAGTCTTCATAGTCACTTTCGGAATCACTTGACCACATGGGGACAGATACGTACGTGTCGCCGTAACACTGTGCATTTAGCTACAGCTGAAGATAGGTAAAACATTATCTACACTTGTAGAAAATTCTGTAACACAGTTCTATAAGGGTTAATTTTGTGTTACAGAATACGTTTTTATACGTAGACATTCTGCCGTAATTACTGGTGCCGTACGAGTTGAGTTGTGTTATGAAAAAGTTACAAGTGTGAAATATATTCTAACAATTGTACGGCTTATGCTACAGCTCCCAGGGGCCTGTAACCGTACAACTGTTAGAATATATTTTACGCTTGTAACTTTTTCATAATAAAACTCATCTTGTAATTACCCGTACGGCAGCAGTAATTACGGAATAATTTCTACGTATTCTGTAACACAAAATTAACCCTTGTATAACGTCTTACAGAATTTTCTACAAGTGTAGATATTGTTTTAATAATATCTTCAACTGTAGGTAAATGCACAGTGTTACGGCAATTCCCGTACTGTGAACACGTACGTATCTGTCCCCATGTAGTCAAGTGATTCCGAAAGGGACTATGAAGACTTGCCTAGAGAATATCGGTTTAATATAAGGAAATACTTCGCTTTTCTCACTGATTGCAAGAAAGGTTTCGTCTGAGCCGATACCAATTTGACAATCTCATTCGTGATACTGGACCAAGGCCTGCAAATAGAAGAGTTCGGTGGTATGTATTGGCACCACCGCAGAAGATATTAATTGCTTTGCATTGGTTGGGGAATGGACGTCAGTATCAGTACCATGGTGTTTGCGATACGCATGGGGTTTCAAAAAGACTCGGTATAGATGCATACATGGCACTGTTAGTGCTGTTAATGCGATAAAATTCTACGAAATAGGGTCATAGCCTTATAATAAGTAGGATGTTGTACAAATATTTCATGCAATAACTGGTTTTCCTGAAGTATGTGGTGCAGTCGATGGAATACTTATAAATAGAGACACTCCTAGAATTAACGAACCAGCCTATGTAGATCGGCATGTTAAACGCTCGATGAAAAGTGACATTTGAAAAATCTTCAAACCATATTATTCCAATTATTATTTTGCTTTCGAGTGGCTTACCATAGGCTTCTTTTGATCACTGATTGGTCAGCTTTTGTTGACAATACCTTCAGTGTGACTCTATGGGACGGTTTCACGTGACTGGTCCTGAGGATTCGGCTACTCCAAGCCCACAAATTACAGGAGATTCTTTCCCAATTATTTCTAATACCATATTACCAACTTCCAGTTTTCTTCGCATTATCAATTTTAAGCTAGAAATATGTACAAGTCAACAACAATTGCAAGAGATAGGAGTACTCACCATTGCAGTTTGCTTCAAATTCTGCCAAATTGTATCCCTTAAATAGGTTCAATCCTTGTCCGCGGGAAGTAAACAAATACTTAGAGCCACTATTGCCATTTCTTTTCACTGTTCTACTTTGTCTTGCTTTCTCAATCTGTCAGAGAATGCACCGAAAAGAATGGGTTTATTTTCTCTAATTTTATTTAAAAATTGCATTTTAGGCTCAAAACCAATTTGTTTTGAAGACATTTTACCTAACACGCAGCACCACTCCCCAGCACATATATTTAATGATGTCGCCTCCCGAGTCCCGGATACTTGAATAACCATTGTCCCAAGCGTGTCGTGACAAGTCTGCTTATTAGGAGGACAGCAGGAATAATAGTTAGATGTATTACATATGTAACTACATATGTACAAAATTATTTAATTTCTACAATTGTCGCAATTTGCATTGTGATACCGAATTCAATAGGACAGGAAGATTACTTGTAACTTCTAGACGTGTTACAATTGTATGGTTTGTGTTACAGGCCCCAGATATCACTTAACGGATCTTGCACCCAGCGAATACTGTAGCAGTTTTTCCGTTCCAGATGAAACCCAATTCGTTTTTGTATCTAACCCTAACATTAATTTTTTTCCAGATATTGGCCTACTTAGGTAATTACTTTATGTATTCGATTTTTAGATCGATTTCAGCCCAATACTGGAAGTTGATGAAGACGAAGAATCGTCATATGATACCATAGAAATAATGCCTGAAAATCCTGAGAAAGAACACTATGAAAGACCCAGGCTAGATTCGGCAGACGCCGATATCAGCGATAATGACGACGCGACGTAGTGAAATAATTTACGATAAAATAAGAAAAATCTTACTTTATTAACATTACAAAAATGTACAGATCTACAATATCTTATATTTAATAATTTATTGCAGCTTCCACAGTTGAATCAGTAGACAAGAATATCAAAATATCATCAAATTTTTGTTTATTTGCAGTGAGTTATTACAGGTAAAATAAGTCTCTATACAAATCCTGACTTCTTGAATAAGACGTTAGATATTAGCAAAATTTCAATATTCTTGTCTTGAGATACCTTGTCAATAAATGTGTTTCTATTATGTTATTATATTCAGTCTGTCAATCAGTCGATTAAAATATAGAATAAGGCAGACTGATAATCCGAATGTAATAATACCAAAAAATCTATTTTCAGATTACTGGCTAAACATTTAAATATTCTTTCATCTGTGGTAGCTTGTCGAACAAAAAATAAGTTAGTTGTGCGTGTTAGCGTCTTTTTAAATACATTTTAGCGGTATTATATTTTAATGTTGGATTAACAGAAAAACTAATACTGAAATACATATATTTTGTAAGAATGGCCTATCGTGGCAGCTACAATAATAAATGAAATTTAAACACTTCAATGGCGTCAATCATTCGTGTGCAAGATATCGAGTGGATACAAAACCACATCCTGCCTGTTACATTTGTGAATTATTACTAGAACATGTAAGATTTAAAAGAGGGTTAAGCAAATATTCAAATTATGTTTTGTAAAATCAACTGTCAATGAAAAAGTTGTTTTAAAAAACAAAAGAAAAACAATGTATTAAAATTAACACACTTTTCTTCACAATATCGGTAAAGCAAAACTGACACTAGTCTTTACCAATTTTACCAGTAAATTAGGATTTCACCGCATTTATTAAGACTGTTACTTTCTTGAACGCGCTCTATTTTCCAACGGTTTATCGTTGAGTGTGGTTCGCGCAAGTTGACCTACTATCCGATCTCAGACTCTGTAAGTCTTAGGAAAAAAGTTAAATACCAAAGTTTCTTGGTTTTACTTGAGTTTTTAACGTATTTTGTTTTCATATATACAGCATATCCTCGGCCAATCCACGATTACCAATTTCCATTTTTCGAGTCTGCATCTAATTATTAGCATGTTCACCTATTAGACGTATATTATAGTACATTATTAACCAAGGTTTAGACAGACACTATTATTGCCTGAGATTTTAAATTCCGAGGACCATATCGAAGGCAATAATAGCTGCTCAACCATGGTTAATATTCAATTAAATATTGGTATATTTTCCAACCCAATATCTATTTTTGTGTTAACCTTATAAACAAAATAGCAAAAATATTACTAAAATTAGAATATTTAAGTTTATAACTTTACTTTTCTCCCTAATACTTATTTGAACCTATTAAATTGTACTTAATTAATGTTCTATAAATAATTATCGCAGTCATTTTTCAAAAATGTGCTCTGAAATCACATACTTCGTTTTATAATTTGCAGTTATCTAATATTATTTACAAGTTACTGATGCAGCAAACAGAGAATACTATTCATAAACAAAAACCATGGATGACTGACGAAATTTTAAAGCTAATGGAGAAAAGAAGATCGTACAAGAACATAAACAGCGCATATAACCATATACATAAAGAGATAAGAAAAAGGAATACGTGAAGCCTAAGAAAAATGGTACAGAGAAAAATGTACAGAAATAGAAGATTTACTAATAAAACACGATGATCTTAACCTTCATAAAAAAATTAAGGAGTTAGCTGGTATAAAAAGACGAAACCAAAGCAATATCTTGCTGGACAGAGATGGAAAAATAATCCCAGACACTGATGGGAAACTAGCAAGATGGAATGAGTATATCCGAGAACTATTGGACGATGGCAGACAACAAGAAATAGTGGAAGAGGACACAGAAAGAGATTTGGGCCCAACAATAACAAAGGAAGAGGTAATGCACGCAATAAAAATGGCAAAATCTAAAAAATCTCCAGGACCCGACGATATTCCAGCAGAAATAAATTACCCAAACTAACCCAAACTAATCACAGAAGATCAAATAGGCATAGCAAAACAAGATGGCGTCCGATGATGTTGTTATTGTTAGTCCTCCTGCTAAATTGTGTAATTTTTTCCATAAAACTGTTAAGAAAAGTGTTGAATGTGTATCATGTGGAGTTATTTATCATTCTTTTTGTGCAGTTAAGTGTCCAGGTTTTGTTATAGTTGATGTAAAAAGGTAAAATGTGCTAATTGTGCTGACACGGATGACGCGGCAAAAACAGATAATGAAAGACTCTCATTTTATTTAAAAAACAATGCAGTTATGGGTACCCTAGTCATGGAGCTCTACGTGAGAAAATTGATAATTTGGAATCTCAAGTAGAAAAATTTAAATTAAAACAACAAAACATTTGTGAGGTTATGAGTTCAGGAGCAGGTACTTCCACATCCTGCAAACAGTCACTCCTTCCTCCGGTGTCGCATGCACATATGAGTTCTTCAAAACCAGACACTATTGGGATCCCCAGTGTAATGAAAAATTTGAAAATTCCAAAGTCAAGAAATCATGATGAGCAGAAAACTCAAAAAGCTCTTTCAGTTTCCTTAACAAACCATGATGGGCAGATCGCCCAAAAAGCTTCTCTCTTGGCTTCGCTCCCCAACAGGGATGCTCGCCAAACTGAGATCCCAAGCAATAATGCTAATTTCAATAGATCTCCAGCCGAAGTTAAGACGATGCCAAAAACCCAAGGCCGCATTACTAGTAAAGATGTTGAAAATGCAGTCTCCAATGCCTTTCATTCTTTAAACCCTGATAAACATCCAGTCAACAATGCATATGGAGTTTCAACCAGCAGTGACCTGTTTTTCATCAAGGGCTCTGGAGAGGTGCATGGAAAAACTGGAACCAAACCAAATTTTACTGGAGTACCCTCCAAAGAATGGTTTTATGTTGGCCGAGTAGCATCGAATGTTTCAGATAAGGAAATACAGCAGTATATAGCCGAAAAATTGAACAATCATGATACAAATATCTGCACTGTTAGACAATTAAAGTGTAATAATCATATGTCTTCCTTTAAAGTTGGAATTGAGAATCGGTATGCTGATATCTTGAGGGATACTGAATTTTGGCCAATGAATGTTGTTGTTAGGCATTTTACTTTTAAGCCTCATAATTTTTCTGGTAAACATTCCAATGTAAACAATCGGCAACAAAATTCTCTCACAAGTCCAGCAAATTCACAAACGGGTTAATGGCTAATATTTATTACCAGAATGTTAAGAGTTTACTTAATAAACAAGATGATTTGAGGAAGCTCGCTTATTTGGACAGTTATGACAATTTGCTTTTTACGGAAACATGGCTTAATGAATCAGTAAAGGATAGTGAATTGGAGCTGCAAAACTATGTAATTTATAGATGTGATAGGAGCATGAAGAATAGTCAGTATAAAAGAGGCGGAGGTGTTATGATTGCGGTCAGCAGTCGCTTTCCCTCAAGATTTTTGGATCTGGATCTTGCTGGTTTGGAGCAGTTGTTCGTGTCGGTGAAGGTTGGTGCAGGAGTGATTGTTTTTGGCTGCACATATATGCCGCCTCAATCTTCTTTGGAGAAATACCAACAATATTGCCTTTGTATTGACATGATCCTGGAGCAATACAAGCCTGACAAGGTAATATTAGCTGGGGATTTTAATTTGTCCAAAGTAACTTGGGTCAATGAAGTTGGTGGTACAAGAGCTGTGGGGTGTATCTCTGAGCTGGTTGAATGTTTGTCCAGTTATTATGCTTTTTTAAATTTTTCACAATGTAATGGTGTACCTAATGTTTCATTAAATTTCCTAGATTTAGTATTAGCGGATGGTAATGACATAGAAGTAGCATTGGTTAATAATCCATTTATTAATTGTGATAAATACCACCCAGCCTTGGAATTTGAAATTAATTTACCTAATAATAAGCTACAACCATTAATCTACGATTACTATTACTGTAATTATAAAATGGCTTCATTTCATAACATTAATTTTTTCTTGCTCAATACTACTGGAATGATATTTTAGAAGACCCTGATATTGAAAGTATTCTAGAAAAATTTTATTCTGTATTGTCCTTGGCAGTGGATATAAATGTTCCTAAGTGTAGAGCCAGGAACCCAAAGTTCCCTGTTTGGATGTCAGCTGATTTAAAAAACACAATTATTTATAAGAAAACAATGCATAAAAAATTTAAACAAACAGGCTTAATTTTTGATTATGACAAATTTGTTCATGCAAGGCTGTATGTAGAACTCTGACCATTACTTCTAGAAAAACCTATATAACTGACATTGAGAATAATATCCAACGGGACCCAAGGGCATTCTGGAAATTTATTCATACCAAAAATAATGATATGGTATTACCTCTTAGTATGTCTTTTAAAAACCAAAGCTCTGAAAACCCTCAGGTAACTGCCAATATGTTTGCTTCTTTTTTTGGATCTGTCTATTCAAAAGATGAATATGTACAATACAATATGTCTGATGAGTTTAACTATCCAGAGTGTTTGAGTCATGTTGTGATACAGTTGATGGATGTATTTGAGGCCATTGATTCATTGAGATTAAATTTGCCTGCAGGTCCTGATGGTATTCCCTGTGTTTTCATTCATAGTTGCCGCTTTGTAACCCAAACTAACCCATTTTATGTAAAATATACAATACTTCTTTACAAAACGGTCATTTTCCTGATTGTTGGAAAACAACATATGTATACCAATATTTAAAAATGGGGATATACATAAAATTGAAAACTACAGGGTCATAAGTGGAATTTCTTTGTTTAGTAGACTTCTGGAGAAGATTGTACATAGTAAAATTGGTTAATTTTTTCCCAAAAAATTAATCTTGAACAACATGGGTTCTTTAGCAGGCGTTCCACTGTCTCTAATCTGTTGGTGTATACTGATTGCCTTTATGGGGCCTTGGAGGAGCGGTGTCAGATTGATGCAGTCTACACGGATTTCTCCAAGGCCTTTGACAAGGTAAATCATCATATTTTAATGAGAAAACTCTCCTACTATGGGGTAACAGGTTTCTTGTGGGCATGGTTTCAAAGTTATCTTTCGGGTCGGAGGTTCATGGTAAAGCTCAATAATGTTGTGTCTGATGCAGTTGCTATTACTTCTGGAGTTCCCCAGGGTAGCCCAGTGGGTCTACTTTTCAACTTATACATAAATGACTTGAAAGAAACTGTTAAGCACTCTCAGTTTTTACTGTATGCAGATGATTTTAAATTACTTCACTGTATAAAAAATGTATTTGATTGTATAGATATGCCGGAAGACCTGGATAGATTTGGAAGATGGTGTGTGAATAATGGACTGAATTTAAATATGTCAAAGTGTAGTCTGATGTCATTTTACAGAGTGCATAAGCCTATATTTTTTCATTATTCAGTCAATGGAGTATTTTTGAGTAGGGTAGAACCTGTGAAAGATTTGGGTGTTATTTTGGATCCAAAGTTGACTTTTAATCTTCATATTGATCTGCTAACCAACAAAACTTTCAAAAATTCTAGGGTTTATTACAAGGTCTCTAAGTGAATTCAATAATATATTTTGCTTTAAGATACTTTATTGTTCCTTGGTCCGCTCCCTTTTGGAGTATGCAAGCCCTGTTTACAATCCTCAATACAAAAGATATATCGATATGTTGGAGAAAATACAGCGTAAATTTCTAAGAATGATAAACTATAAATTAAAAATACCAGTAGATCACTTTAATGCTGATAATTTGCAGACTTTACTTGGTATTGATTCATTTCAGGCCCGACGGACCCTCATGGATGTAAGATTTCTTTTTAAGCTCCTTAATGGAGATATAGACTGTTCTTCCTTGCTACAAAGGGTCTCACTCTTAGTCCCTCAACGAATTATTCGCCATAACGATTTATTTTTCATTGATCATCATATAACAAATTATGGTTAATCAACACCATTAACACGAATGGTGAGGCAGATGAACAGGTTGGATTTGGATCCATTCAATCTATCCTTGACTCAGTTTAATAGGGCTGCAAAATTGAAAATCAATTATATATGGTGGTGTTTTAGTATCTCTAGGAGTGTGATGGTGTAGTGGTTGTCTCGGGGGTTATCTTGGATGTTATCTTGACTCTACACTATTTTAATGCATTTTTGTATTATTATTTATGTGTGCCTATTGTATATTAGTATATTTTTCATATTTATTCTAATTGTAAAACCGATCATTTTATTTTATAACAATATTTATATTTTAAGCTACACTGTAAATGGCATTGCCGTATATTTTAAATAAATAAATAAATAAATAAATATTAGTGGAACGATATAACACAATATACAACACAGGAATCGTTCCCCGTGAATGGCTTAGATCGACCTTTATTACATTACCAAAAAAGGTTAACGCAAAAGAATGTAGCGACCATCGAACTATCAGTCTAATGACTCACACTCTCAAAATATTCCCAAAGATCAGAGAATTTTTAGGAAAATAGAACAATATATATCAATCAACCGATGTATGTCTGTTTTCTTGACTACAACAAAGCATTTGATAAAGTTCGCCATAACCACCTTATTCAATTGCTTAAAAGTAAAAATACAGACTTCATGTCTATATTTTAGATATTAGAATACTAATTTATACTACAATCAGACAGCTAATATCAAAGTAAATAATGAAATCTCAGAAGAAGTAAAAATACAACGTGGTGTAAGGCAAGGATGTGTACTATTGCCGCTATTATTTAATCTTTATTCAGAAGAAATCATTCAGAGAGCACTGGAGGCAACAACAATGGGAGTAAAGGTTAATGGAATACCCATTTACAATATCCGGTATGCAAACGACACCATACTTCTATTGACGCAACAATAGAAGATTTACAGAGCTTGGTTGATACCTTAAATATCAAAAAGACCAAATTTATGACCATTACAAAATCAGTTCAACAACATGAAAACCTATGGATAAACGGAGAACCAGTAGAGAAAGTCAGTAAGTACAAATGCTTAGGAACAACTGTCAATGAAGGTAATGAGTACACTGAAGAAAGTAAATCAATAATTGGACAGACCAGAACCATATTTAACAGAATGAGAAATGTGTTATGCAGTAGAGATCTTAACTTACAACTTAGAGTCAGAATATTGAGATGCTACGTTTTCTCGGTGTTGCTATATGGGATGGAATCCTGGACGTTAAAGAAAAATATAAGTGATCGACTGGAAGCATTTGAGATGTGGTCGTATAGAAGGATCTTAAGAATAAGTTGGGTAGACATGGTAACAAATGAGGAGGTACTGGGAAGAATGAGAAAGAAAAAGGAAATATTGAACACCATTAAAATAAGGAAGCTGCATTATCTGGGCCACGTGATGAGGGGAGAGAAATATGTATTGTTGCAGAATATTATGCAGGGAAAAATACAGGGAAGAAGAAACAGAGGAAGAAGACGCATTTCCTGGTTAAATAACCTGAGAAAATGGTACAACTGTAGTTCCATTGAGTTGTTTAGAGCTGCAGCATCAAAAGTGAGAATAGTGCACATGCACTTCGTAGGAATGTAGTGATTATACACAATTATATTATAATTATATACTAGTTTCTTATATGTCGTTGTAAAACTATGCAAGTATGCAATATATTTTGCTAAAATCAACATTTATGCATTTTCTATATAAGGCACTTACAAAGGTACCGACTTACTTAGTCTCGCGTAGTTTCAGTTAATTTAGTTTTCTTGAAATAGGTTATTTCACTATCGAAATAAAACTGGCGCAGTCGGTAGGATTTGTCGGCGATGCTATTGGATTATCAGTGCGCGTGAATTCGGCAATACGTGAAGGAAATTTCATCGTGAAAAGACTTAACGTGTGACCAGGGCCAGTGTGGATAATCTGTAGCCTTGATCTGTTTCAATAGTTTACTGACAATCAACCAATCAACATCTAAGCGTGCGTCTCAGAAGTGGATACCTGCCTCCATCAAGTGGATACCTGCCTCCATCAAGTGAACTTCAGGAAATCAGCTGCCAATCCAGACGCTATTAGGCACGCTAACCGACAACGTCAACATAGGATTAGAAGATGCTTTTGGGCAGGGAACTCATAACGTCAACCCTAGAATTAGAACTTTAAGAAACAGTCAACGAAAGGTGCAATTAAGGAATAAGGTGCTGCTCCTTCTGATGTCCTTATCATTAGTCCTGATGACGACTAATGCCTACCGAATTGAAGAATTAGGTAATCCTTTGTTACCAATACACCAAGGAATTGCCTACGTAACTCATCAACATAGAACCATACATTTTCATATTAACATAACCACTATGTAATCGAGTATTCATGACACCGAAAGAACCTTACAAAAAATAAATAAAACTCTTAAGTTCCTCAAATGATGCCCTATTATATAACTATTAGGATATTCAACCTCTGACATAAAAGATATTAAAAATACTCTATCTTACCATTCTATAAAAAGAACGAAACGCGGTATTTTCTATTTTGTAGGTACAGAACACAAATGGCTATATGGTACATTAGACGCTAGGGACGGCAAATGACATGATAATTATATTAGAATTATAGATTCAAATCAAAAAACGCTTTATGAATACCTAACTGCTCAAAAATTAGTTCTTACATAATTATCAGAAAATATCGATAAACAACTTAAAATTATAAAAACTAATCAAAATAATATCTTAAAACAAATTAATGCAACTACACATTATATACTAGTTTGTTATATGTCGATGTAAACCTATGCAAGTATGCAATATAATATTTTGCTAATATC
>MU190658.1:0-23774 GCA_016904865.1 Pissodes strobi | reverse complement strand
TTTCGATTTGATTCATATGATCGGTGACCTTTGGACCCGCATGATAAAACCAGATTTGACTATATTGGCGCTAAAATGTCCTAGATTAATTTTGTACACTCAATCGCTGTATAATTTTAACCTAATTTATTATTCTTCATGCTTATTTTGTAACTAAATAACTGCAAATTTAGCACTTGTAATTAGGGAACGAGAAAACTTTTCCCGTGCGCCCGCACGAATATTTCCAGATGTTTCACAAATTAACTGGTCCGATGTGGAAACAGAAGCAACTTCTTCATGTACCTGCCAGATATCTCCTAACCCTTTAGTTTTCACGCTTTCAATGCATGTTTTTTCTGGACCATTATCATGTTTTAATTCCAGCCGCATTTCTTCCCTCAAGCCAGATATGACATTAGCAACATTCAGAGGCGATTGAAAATGGATTTTTTTGAAACTAGGGTCGGCTGAAGCCAACAAAGATTTTTTTTCCATAGGAGTCAATCTTTTCAATTTGCTTTTCTAATTCTCCTTTCAGATGATTTGAAATTCGATTCATTACATTAATTTTCTGCAGAGAAGTTCTTAGGCAGTTCGTCAAGGGAACCACTAAGCTTCCAGAGATATATTGTTCACCTGATTTATCTTTTGTGGCGATTTCAAAAGGTTTTAATATTTGAATACATTCAGTTATTAACTTCAGCTCTTCTGCTGTCAACATGGGGAGACTTTTTATGTTTAGGTGATAATAGAATTTTGCCAACATGACCTGTCAATAATAAAAATTACTCAAAGCAAAAAAAAGTGGAATTCCACCTGGTGGCTACTTCTTGTTTCAAATACTGAAATGTGCCGTTAGTCTTGCCTTCTTTTCTTTGTTCGGCCCTTAGATCATCTTTGGCGGCGTTATTACTATGCTTAAAGTAGGCTACCATATTTTTCACCTTTTCGATTATTTTAACGAAATCTTCCACAGCTCCATGTGACTTAGTAACCACTAAATTTATATTGTGGGCCAAACATGGCACATGAATAGCATCATTTTTAAACAAAAGTTTTACTGCCGCCACAATATTAGCTTCATTATCAGTTGTTCCAGACTCCTCGGGTGAATGCCTCATAAATCCAAGATTTCCTGTAAATCCTCCTTTATTTTTGCTGATGTGTGATTGGTAGTGAGGTGCTTTGAAAGTTTGGTACATTTTTCACTTTTTCGCCGGCGGCGTCGGCGGAGTGAAAAGTGTTACCATAGCAACATAGATACAAACAACAAAACAAGCGTCAACAACTCAAGAATTAATAAACTAAAATTTGTATTTATCACTCAATTTGTGGACTGCATTTTTAAAAATCACTAATTTAGGAACAAATTGGTTATTCGTTATAATCGAACTTACTCAATAACTGCTTATCAATACGGAATTAAAACGCAATCGGAGACTCAATTTTAAAAAAATAATTATTGTTGACAGTGTCCACTGACAGCTTTATGTTACGTTACTATAGCAACAACCTGTGCTTATTCACCGACACCGGTCTAAGCCGCCTTGCGAACCCACTTATCTTTAATAATAATTATTATTACTTTAAAAAGAGACGTTTTTGCATTACTTTGTCGACATTTGAATGTTGACATTGAATTTGAAACGCTTTTTGACTATTCTCTATACTCAGCCTGAATCCTGGTGCCGGGGTACCAACGGCACCATGGTACTGTATGTTAAAGATTATTCTAGTGCAATGGCTAATTATTCAAAATAATTCGATTGCGAGTGTCTGGTTTTGTACATTTTTCTCTACACGTTAGCACTATTATAATTAAACATCCATATACGTTTGCAGATTCTTAAGACAAGTTATTTTAGTTGCATTAAAAATATTGGCTACCGAGACTCTATAGGTCCAATAAGCTATATTTAACACCGACCATTAAGAGTAGTACCAAAGAAAATTCTACTAGGAAAGAAGGTTCATCCTTATGGGCGCGCGTGAAACGACTTGGAGACATCAATGCGTTCATAATATTTTCTTCACGGCGGTAACCCTGGGACGATTAGAGCAATTCTTGCTCCACGTTGCCGATATTTCGCAATACGCGAATATATAACGTGGCGGACGGCGCGCCGTCAGACCTGTCGCGTTGGCTTTTTGGTTTTCGCACAGACGATCTTCCAGCACGAATTGGCAACAGCAAGTTCGCCGCAGCCGCATTTCAAGCGACCTTGTGTCGATGGGACCAGGCTTTTCACAGTCTAGCCTTATTTCGGGAATCAAATATTTAACGTGTAGTGGGTTTTCTTTGGTAATACTACCTTAATATTTGCTTTATTCTTAATTTAATGAAAATATGTATTTGTTTAAAACCAGATCACTACACAGAAGTATGCTTTTAAAATTGTATAAAAAGTGTAAATAAACAACGGTTCAACATTATGCGCTCTGAGCGAATTTTAATTTTGATACTAATAACCCAAGGTAACATTTTCGTTTATAAATATAATACTTATTATATTTATTTGTTTAAAATGTCATATTTGAGGATGCACTTATAGGATTAGATAGTTTTGCGTTGTGATCTTTTATATTTCGAAACACAGCCAGGGTACATAGATAAATAGAAGCTTGACTCTATATTTTTTTATATTTATATAAAAATATGTCATAAGTTTTCTGTGGCTCAGTTGGCAACATTTTAAGAGCGTCATTTTTGTGTTCATTTTTTATATTATTATATTTTATATTGTATTATATTATATTGCATAATTTTTATTTGATATTATTGATTTATATTTTGTGTAAACTTTCCAAGGTAGAATTTGGAAAATTTTCTTGGTTTTAATTTTATTAAATTGATAATGTACTCTCAAAAATATTTTTAGTTATAATTAAAATAGCATATTGCTAAAAAGAGCGGATAAAATTTTGAACGCAAAATGTGTATCTATTTTCTTGCCGGACTAAGCTTATCTATTTTTCTTTAGCTTATTTTTGTTCAGTAGAAGTTGGTAAATATCACTTGACATTTGTCATAAATATATGACATATATATTGAAAAATATACCAATAGATTATTGAAAAGTTTTCATATTATCTATATCTTTATTAAATTGTTCTTTTATTTTTTTTGTAAACTTTCTATTAATTACAATAAAGTCTGTAATTGATGGCTTACCAATTGTTACAATAAGTCCTTATGAATTGTTATTTAGTTGTCACAATATTCTGTTTTTGTGCTAAATATCAGGTCCGTACTTTTTCATTTCAATTCGATTTGTTAAAATATTTCCAAATTAGATATTTGTCCTTTTCCATAATGTTTTGGCACAAGTTATTTTGAAACACCAGTAAATGCATCTGTCTATTTCGAAATGGGAGAGAGTAATAAATATGTTTCTGATGACTGTTTATTAGGTTGTTAAAAAATTGAAAAATCTTTATTTTAAACGTTTCGATAACAATGCATGTTTTGATATACCTTTTAATAAAAATTGTTTTAAAATAATGTAAGGCAAAACTTGTAAGTCTTTAGACAGTTAAATGGCTATATAGTCTAATCAAATGGTAGAACATAAGGGAAAGTTTAAATTTTGTTTTTATATGTTTTTTGGGTTGGTTTACACGAATATCAAGCTTGCCAACACTAATTTTGACCGGAAATTCATTTTTTAAGGAAACCCCCATAAAAAGGTATCTTTGTTAAGTTTTTATTAAATAACTAAAAATCATCTATGCTTAGTAAATATTGGTTATATATAAAATGAGAGTATAAAATTTCCTATATTTTATTTCCTTTGACTTTTCTGGGATCAGCAGTCGCGAGAAGGCCGCAAAATTAAGTGTATCATCACCGACGTATCATTTTCCTTGGAGGCAGTGGCTTTTCATCGGCATCTACAATATAAAAAGAAGCAAAAAATGGAATCAGAATTTTGTTGTTTGTTAATTATTAGTTTAAACTGATACCTTGTATAATTTCCTCGTCTTCTTTCCCTGGTTTGGTAGGTTCAGTGACTAAGAAATTCAACTGCAATTCGTCATTTCCACGTCATCTTCCGGGTCTTCTGTTGTATTGTCGCAACTGTTTTCGTAGTTCAAGCACACGGTACTGCAGTTAAGCTCTGCTTTCTTACAGCCACAACTTCTTTGGCAATTTGTAGTGCACTTGCATGGGATAAGCTTCAATAAATCGTCGGGAGCAGGTGACAACAAGCTTGTCACAGATGCAAGACAAGTTTTTAATCTTTTCCATCCTTGCTCTTTTTCTACACCATAGTAGACTATTAATGAGTGTTGTCGCGCTGCAGCTGCAGATAATGGTAGTGATGCAATTTAATGTAGGTAACATATCTCAAGTGACTGACCGATGACACAGTATTACCAACAACCATATCCTGAATAGCATTGAAGTCTTTAAATAATTTGATACTGTCAGCAAGATAAGGGTTTTTCTCAGGGTATGAAGAAACTTCAGTTTCCCTTGATTGTACAATGCCCATGTTGCGTCACAACCACCCATTGCCTGCAAGAATAGAATATTATTGTTTCACTTACAGCATTAGTAGGAGAGAATATAGCTGTAGAGACTTTGTTCTTCCCAGGTTTCAAAAAGAAAACATTTGCGTCTTTGCAGAGGCATCAAAATTACCAAGAGGTCTATATCCTCTCATTGGTTGGAGCCAGTTCCAAAGCTGGGTTCACTATTAGCGTATCAGCATCTTCTTTCGCCTGCTTGGAAGTAATTCCTGCCGAAGAGAACCTCGTAAAAAGCATTGATATGAACCGACTTTTGTTTTTCATGTTAGCAAGGAATCTCTCTTTTGACATCGTTGGCATCATTATATCATCAAACAGTATGTCAGCTGAGGCCCGTTTTCTTGATCTGTTAATACGCTCTGCACTTTTTTTACCTCCGTCTAGGCCTTCAGGGTACCCATCAATTACTGCGTTTGACTGATTTTGAAAATGTTTGATTCATGATCCAGAGTGCCCTATGCAAAAGAAACCCGCCATCTATGACGTACTCGGTCACTTAACTGCTTGTTTGTTAGGGATGCTTTATACAGAGTGGATTTGGTTATTTTTTTAAAACCATTGTCAAACAGTGTTAAGGAAAAAGGGCCTAGCACTTTCGCTGCATATGACGCCAATTGGCGTCATCAGACTCCAATACTATGTGCGGATGACTCCTTATGGCGCGCCAGTATTATTGTCACTCCACTCACTCCAGGCGTTGATATTCAGCCCGCACTAGCCAAAGGTGGTTGTGTTGCGTGACGTACATTGTGACAGCTTTGTTACACGTGATTTCGAGGTCGTTCATAATTTCGGAAGTTTTTGGACCTTTTATGATGACGTATGAGCCATTAGGCGTTTAAATCTGATTTTTTTCCATTAGTTATTATTTTACATTTTTTTTTTTTGCAAAAAAAGACATTTTTAAACATCTGCAGCCCCAAAATCCTTAGTTTAAAAAAACAGATTCCGCACAGGCGTAAAGGTCTAAATATCTATTACGCAGCGAACGTGCTAGGTCATAGATCAAAAATTTCTCAAGCTGCCCTTCTGAATGCTTGGCAACGGCCATTTTTTTGGAACAGACTTGTTGGATTGATAGGTATTAGTTCGTTGTGTACCCGTATCGCATTAGTCATTACCGCCAGAGATTGCACTCGGTCGCTCCTGTTAAATTTGACAGTTCCGAAGTCATCTATTAATACCTTTACTGTCCAAATCCCAAGCTTTATGGCAGTTAATTTGACCGTCAGCCACAATACCAGTGCTGATTGAATATTAATCAGGGTTTTCAGGGAAAAGAAAATGCTGCAGGAGCCATTCATACATCTTGGCCTCATCCTTGTTATTCCCTTTAAATCTTGAGTCTTTCAGTCCTACGTGATCTTCTGATGAGTGATATGTAATACCACAGTAATTTTCGATTTGTTCACAAACATGTTACACAGAGGTCATTCTGAAAGTCCACCTTGCCAATACACCTCCTACCCCACGGCCATGTGTGAGGCCCCCATGAAGTTTCATAATCTTCGTCAGAAACTCCGCGATTGTCATGTCAGTTCAGGTTCCACACCAGAATTTTTCGAATCGAGTACTAATTTTTTCCTATTCTTCAACGAACATTGTTTCCTTCAAATTCAGCAAAATCTTGTAGATACAGGTGAGCGCATTTAGCATAGGCAAAGTGTCATGACGCATGAAAATATGGTAGCATCTTTCAAACAGTTTCAAGGTGTTGATCTCAGTTGCCCAGTGTTTGTAGAGGAAAATAGTGTGCATGTACGTGCTAAAAGTGATTTTATTTTGTTCGAAGGGATGGGACTTCCCCAAACTTCCCTGGTCACAAATTAAAATATCACTTTTAGCACGTATATCATAAATAACTATTTTTTTCCTTTTTTTTTAATTTAAATTGGAGTTTCCGGTGAAAATTCGCGTTGGCAAATCTAAAATTCGTGTACATCTACCAAAACAACATATACCAACCAAATATCAAAACTTTTCCCTATTTGCCCCTTTTAAAGGATCATTTGACCAAACTATATAAGGAAATAAATGTTGGAAAATAGGCTGATGCCATGATCCGACCTACTGGTCCTTTAAATGGGGATTTTATTACCTAAAAATATACATTAATGTCTTGTGTCGTGCTCAGTTTGAGTTATATATATCGTGTTAATTAAAATGGCCACTTAAGTTTTCGCTCCAATGAAACGAGTGAGCAAATAACCACTGTCCTTTAACGAATATATTATTATTTTTATGTATATGACGCCTCAGTCACCAAAATCCTCTGTATATCGTTGATACTGCGGTGTAAGTGTATTCACAAATGACGGGAGTTTTTAAATCATCAATATAACTTGAAGAAAGGAAGGATACCTATCATCTCCAGGAAGAAAAACTACTTATGTATGAATATGCAAAGTTGGAATTAGAAGAATATGGCTTTTGTTTGATTTTAGAAAGAAATACTAACCCACCATAAAAATGGCATAAGTGTGTTAAGCAAAAATGTGGAAACTCGTCTATTTTATTGACCTAGCTGTAGATCCTTTAGTCTAGGAAACAGACTATAATAGCTGTTGTGAATTATTTAGAAATGATAAAATTGATTTTGATCGCTCTGTTTGCCTTTGCATTTACAATTTGGGTTTATTACTCTCTCCCATTTGGAAAGACTATAACGTACAACGTGGTCGACTTTAGGTGACCTACTATTGTTAAAGGAATTTAAGGGATGCAAGGAAATGTTTTGCTGTGATGTAGTTAACTTTTAAAAATTCGGGGCAATGAACAACAATGCAATTTATTTCCATGTATTTTATTTAGCTCCGACAACTCTGTATCCGAGCGATAGTTCTAGTCGGGCATAGAAGCGGATGAAATTCTGCAAATTTTCATTTACAAAACGACTGAAAGCCAGTTTAAAAATTGAGTAAATTCATGACAATTTCTTGTAACAATCTAATATAGCTTTAATACGGTATTACATTTGATACAGTTTGAACTGCGGTACAAAGAAAAAACTGAGTAATTTTAAATTCTTAGGCTTATAGAATTAGAAGTTCAAATACGGCTGGCGCACACAAAACCGATCTCAGAATCTGAAAAACTTATGAAGAAGAGTTAAATACAGATGTTTCTTGACTTGACTTGAGTTTGGATTAGTTGGTTTTTGCATATTTTTCTTATAGGATGTTTAGTTTTTTCCTCTTGTGTTCAAGTACCAATTTTATTATTTTAAATGGGTCTTTCCTATATGTTCTCCTTTTTTAAATCCTGCATCTTATTCTTGACCTTCCTTATTTGTATGTTAAAAATCGTAACAGTTTTTCAGTCTTTATAATTTTTTAAAATTTGTTTGAACAAAATCAGTTTTTTGCTAATATTATTGTATGTCAGCTGCCTTATAATAATTCTTTTCCTAGATTAAATCCGAAATACTATACTAAGTGTTTAATACCTTGGTCCAGATTTATCAATTTTATTATCACAACTTGTAAATATATAAACATTATCTGTTTATCAGACAAATTGTTGCCTATTACTCCACTTCAGTTGTATGCTTTTTGAAAATTTTGGATGCTTCGGCTCTGGCCCCAGGGTGCAAACAGTATAGGTGCTAGTTTAGTGACCCTAACGAAGCTGAAAAACCTAAAAGAATTGGAAAATGCTCGACGTTTCGAGGAACAAATCTGCCCCCGTTGTCAAGAACGAAAAGCCTAAAAATGAAAATAGTAAAAAGCTCGTGACAGCGGGGGCAGATTTGTTCCTCGAAACGTCGAGCATTTTCCAGTTCTTTTAGGTTTTTCGGCTTCGTTAGGGTCACTAAACCACAGTTTTATAGACTGACTAAACTAGCACTTGTGCTGTTTACACCCTGGGGTCAGAGCCGAAGCGACCTTGTTTTTCAAAAAGCATACAACTGAAGCGGAGTAATAGACAACAATTTGTCTCATAAACAGATCATGTTTATATACATTTAAACAAGTTGAGATAATTATGTTTAAAAATTGGTAAATTTGAATCAGCGTCCAAGCGACCAAACATGAATTTTCCACAACAATATGGAAGATATTTACAACATCATCTGTATCGATGCAGATTTTATTTCTCTATCGCTCGGCATATAATAATACTTATTTGAGCATATCAATATTTATTTAAAATATACGTTTTCCCTGATGTTTTATAAATAATTATTGTAATATATTTTTTTTTAAATAAAGGTTTTTAGTGCGTTCTAATGCATAACTAAGCAACAGCCAAATAAGATATTTTTTTCACTCTTAAAGTCTCAGTTCATTTTACAATTGGTATATTTTTAGCTATCTAATATTATTTACAATAATTGCAAATAAGTGGAAACTCATAAGGGTCTGTGTTCAGCAATTTTCAAGTAACACCTGTTTAGAGGTCTGTGTGCCAAACTGGTCTATGTCCCTTAGGTTTTAACCTAAGATATCATTTTGCCACGTTAAAAGCTGCGCACAGTCCAAGCGCATATGTCTAGTTTATCTCAAAAGGGCCAGAGTGCCAAATTATTCACATTGTCAGTATACAAAATGAACGCACGTGCCATTTTATGTTCTAGATATATTGTATGTAACATGCCAGTTGCATTTTGTACTTTTTTTAAGGTTATGTTTGTTTTTATTAATTTTCTTTTTATTCTTAATTTTGGGTTAGTTCTTGTTGATTGCTGCCCTGTAGCAAACAGTCCATGCAAAGCCATAATAATACCTATTAATTTTGTTTCGCCAGTGCGCATGCACGGTATCGCATCAAAAATTACGCCCTATTGCTAGACGCTTGTCATTTTTGGACATTCAAGCTGTTTTTTCGTGGCCATATTATTTGAACCTGTTTCACATAGTTTCAAAACAGTGGAGTCTTGCGATGAAGTAATGACGTCATGACGAAATTGGTTCAATTTATTTAGAACGAAAGCCAAATATGTTTTGCAGAGAGTGCGGGAGGGAAAGATACGTTTTTGTTTTCGTTTGAGGTTATGAGGTTTATGTTTATAAACAGGCAAATATTCCTCATTATTTCTCAGCCATCATAACCACATTTGGTTTACCTACTGAAAGGCAATTAATTAAAGCCAAAACTTCATTTAATTTTCTGACGAATTCACGACATTTTATTTTTTTTTGGTCATCTTGTAATTTGTTCTGGTTTAGGTACATATTGGGTATTCTTGGGGTTAAAACTGATGACGTCCGCTAATAAATATTTTGCACATGGTTTGAAAAGTGGTTCGGACATAAATGGATCGAAAAAAACAACCATGGACACTTGAAGTTCCTGATGCAAGTGCGCTTATATAGAAAATGCATAAATGCTGATATTAGCAAAATATTATATTGCATACTTGCATAGGTTTACATCGAAATATAACAAACTAGTATATAATGTGTAGTTGCATTAACTTGTTTTACGCTATTATTTTGATTAGTTTTTATAATTTTAAGTTGTTTATCGATATTTTCTGATAATTATGTAAGAACTAATTTTTGAGAAGTTAGGTATTCATGAAGCATTTTTTGATTTTTATCTATAATTCTAATATAATTGTCATATCTTTTGCAGTCCCTAGCGTCTAATGTACCAAATAGCCATTTGTGTGCTGTACCTACAAAATTAAAAATACCGCGTTTCGTTCTTTTTATAGAATGGTAAGATAGAGAATTTTTAAAATCTTGTATGTCAGAGGTTGAATATCCTAATAATTATATAATAGGACATCATTTGAGGAACTTAAGAGTTTTATTTATTTCGTGTAAGGTTCTTTCGGTGTCATGAATACTCGATTGTATATTGGTTATGTTAATATGAAAATGTATGGTTCTATGTTGATGAGTTACGTAGGCGATTCCTTGGTGTATTGGTAACAAAGCATTACGTAATTCTTCAATTCGGTAGGCATAAGTCGTCATCAGGACTAATGATAAGGGCATCAGAAGGAGCAGCATCTTATTCCTTAATTGCAGCTTTCGTTGAATGTTTCTTGAAGTTCTATTTCTAGGGTTGACGTTATGAGTTCTCTGCCCAAAAGCGTCTTCCAATCCTATGCAGACGTTGTCGGTTAGCGTGCCTAATAGCGTCTGTATTGGCAGCTGAATTCCTGAAGTTGGAAAAGAACTGGAGCTCACTTGATGAAGGCAGGTATCCACTTCTGAGACACACGCTTAGATGTTGTTTGGTTGCTTGTCGATAAACTGTTGAAACAGATCAACGCTACAGATTATCCAGACTGGCATTGGCCACAAGTTGTCCTTTCACGATGATATTTCCTTCACGTATTGCCGAATTCACGCGCACTGATAATCCAATAGCATCGCCGACAAATCCTACCGACTGCGCCAGCTTTATTTTGATAATGAAATAACTTATTTAAAAAAAACTAAATTAACTTAAACTACGCGAAACTAAGTAACTCGGTGAAGATGAAAGCTAATAATCTCTGTACCATTGCAAGTGCGCTAATATAGAAAATGCATAAATGTTTATATTAGCAAAATATTATAGTGCATACTTGCATAGGTTTACAACGACATATAACAAACTAGTATATAATTATAATATAATTGTGTATAATCATTATCTACATTCCAACGAAGTGCACGTAGGTAAAATCTTTGTTTTATTTGTGGTTTTTTTATAAACTGTATGCCCTCATTTATTTTATTATTATTTTTTTATTTTCCAACGGGTATACCAAATAATTATTATTATTCTTCTTAAAGTGCCATCTCCTCTTAGAAGGTTGGCTAACATCATAGCTATTCTCACTTTTGATGCTGCAGCTCTAAACAACTCAATGGAACTAGAGTTGTACAATTTTCTCAGGTTATTTAACCAGGAAATGCGTCTTCTTCCTCTGTTTCTTCTTCCCTGCATAATATTCTGCAACAATACATATTTTCTCCCCTCATCACGTGGCCCAGATAATGCAGCTTCCTTATTTTAATTGTGTTGAACATTTCTTTTTCCTTTCTCATTCTTCCCAGTACCTTCTCATTTGTTACCATGTCTACCCAACTTATTCTTAAGATCCTTCTATACGACCACATCTCAAATGCTTCCAGTCGATCACTTATATTTTTCTTTAACGTCCAGGATTCCATCCCATATTATTATAGCAACACCGAGAAAACGTAGCATCTCAATATTCTGACTCTAAGTTGTAAGTTAAGATCTCTACTGCATAACACATTTCTCATTCTGTTAAATATGGTTCTGGCTTGTTCAATTATTGATTTACTTTCTTCAGTGTACTCATTACCTTCATTGACAGTTGCTCCTAAGTATTTGTACTTACTGACTTTCTCTACCAGTTCTCCGTTGATCCATATGTTTTCCTGTTGTTGAACTGATTTTGTAATGGACATAAATTTGATATTTTTGATATTTAAGGTAAGTCCGCTCTCCTCGCTGCTCGTCACTACTTGATCAACCAAGCTCTGTAAATCTTCTATTGTTTCGGCAATAAGTATGGTGTCGTTTGCATACCGGATATTGTAAACGGGTATTTCATTAACCCTGAATGATTTCTTCTGAATAAAGATTAAATAATAGCGGCGATAGTACACATGCTTGCCTTACACCACGTTGTATTTTTACTTCTTCTGGGATTTCATTATTTACTTTGATATTAGCTGTCTGATTGTAGTATAAATTAGGATTCTAATATCTAAAATATAGACATGAAGTCTGTATTTTTACTTTTAAGCAATTGAATAAGGTGGTTATGGCGAACTTTATCAAATGCTTTGTTGTATTCAAGAAAACAGACATACATCGGTTGATTAATGTCCATGCATCTTTGTGTCAGACATTAAAGACAAACAAGGCTTCTCTTGTTCCCATTGCATTTCGAAAGCCAAATTGGGTTTGGCTAATATCTTGTTCTAATTTCCTAAAAATTCTCTGATGTATTATCTTATCTGTTCGATAGTCGATACATTCTTTTGCGTTAACCTTTTTTGGTAATGTAATAAAGGTCGATCTAAGCCATTCACGGGGAATGATTCCTGTGTTGTATATTGTGTTATATAGTTCCACCAATATGCCTATTTGATCTTCTGTGATTAGTTTAATTTATTTCTGCTGGAATTTCGTCGGGTCCTGGAGATTTATTAGATTTTGCCATTTTTACTGCGTGCATTACCTCTTTCTTTGTTATCGTTGGGCCCAACTCTCTTTCTGTGTCCTCTTCCACTATTTCTTGTTGTCTGCCATCGTCGAATAGTTCTTGGATATACTCATTCCATCTTGCTAGTTTCCCTTCAGTGTCTGGGATTATTTTTCCATCTCTGTCCAGCAAGATATTGCTTTGGTTTCGTCTTTTTATACCAGCTAACTCCTTAATTTTTTTATGAAGGTTAAGATCATCGTGTTTTATTAGTAAATCTTCTATTTCTGTACATTTTTCTCTGTACCATTTTTCTTAGGCTTCACGTATTCCTTTTTCTTATCTCTTTATGTATATGGTTATATGCGCTGTTTATGTTCTTGTACGATCTTCTTTTCTCCATTAGCTTTAAAATTTCGTCAGTCATCCATGGTTTTTGTTTATGAATAGTATTCTCTGTTTGCTGCATCAGTAACTTGTAAATAATATTAGATAACTGCAAATTATAAAATGAAGTGTGTGATTTCAGAGCACATTTTTGAAAAATTACTGCGATAATTATTTATAAAACATTAGGGAATTAAGTATAATTTAATAGGTTCAAATAAGTATTAGGGAGAAAAGTAAAGTTATGAACTTAAATATTCTAATTTTAGTAATATTTTTGCTATTTTGTTTATAAGGTTAACAGAAAAATAGATATTGGGTTAGGAAATATACCAATATTTAATTGAATATTAACCATGGTTGAGCAGCTACTATTGCCTTCGATATGGTCCTCGGAATTTAAAATCTCAGGCAATAATAGTGTTTGTCTAAACCTTGGTTAATAATGTACTATAATATACGTCTAATAGGTGAACATGCTAATAATGATGCAGACTCGAAAAATAGAAATTGGTAATCGGGGATTGGCCGAGGATATGATGTATATATGAAAACAAAATACGTTAAAAACTCAAGTAAAACCAAGAAACTTTGGTATTTAACTTTTTTCCTAGGACTTACAGAGTGAGATCGGATAGTAGGTCAACTTGCGCGAACCACACTCAACGATAAACCGTTGGAAAATAGAGCGCGTTCAAGAAAGTAACAGTCTTAATAAATGCGGTGAAATCCTAATTTACTGGTAAAATTGGTAAAGACTAGTGTCAGTTTTGCTTAACCGATATTGTGAAGAAAAGTGTGTTAATTTTAATACATTGTTTTTCTTTTAAAACAACTTTTCCATTGACAGCTTATTTTACAAAACATAATTTGAATATTTGCTTAACCCTCTTTTAAATCTTACATGTTTTAGTAATAATTCACAAATGTAACGGGCAGGATGTGTTTTTGTATCCACTCGATATCTTGCACACGAATGATTGACGCCATTGAAGTGTTTAAATTTCATTTATTATTGTAGCTGCCACGATAGGCCATTCTTACAAAATATATGTATTTCAGTATTAGTTTTTCTGTTAATCCAACATTATAAAGTATAATATCGCTAAAATGTATTTAAAAAGACGCTAACACGCACAACTAACTTGTTTTTTGTTCGACAAGCTACCACAGATGAAATAATATTTAAATGTTTAGCCAGTAATCTGAAAATAGATTTTTTGGTATTATTACATTCGGATTATCAGTCTGCCTTATTCTATATTTTAATCGACTGATTGACAGACTGAATATAATAACTTAATAGAAACACATTTATTGACAAGGTATCTCAAGACAAGAATATTGAAATGTTGCTAATATCTAACGTCTTATTCAAGAATTCAGGATTTGTATAGAGACTTATTTTACCTGTCTGAAGTTTCTTGAATCACCTCTACATCAATGTAATAACTCACTGCAAATAAACAAAAATTTGATGATATTTTGATATTCTTGTCTACTGATTCAACTGTGGAAGCTGCAATAAATTATTAAATATAAGATATTGTAGATCTGTACATTTTTGTAATGTTAATAAAGTAAGATTTTTCTTATTTTATCGTAAATTATTTCACTACGTCGCGTCGTCATTATCGCTGATATCGGCGTCTGCCGAATCTAGCCTGGGTCTTTCATAGTGTTCTTTCTCAGGATTTTCAGGCATTATTTCTATGGTATCATATGACGATTCTTCGTCTTCATCAACTTCCAGTATTGGGCTGAAATCGATCTAAAAATCGAACACAAAAAGTAATTACCTAAGTAGGCCAATATCTGGAAAAAAATTAATGTTAGGGTTAGATACAAAAACGAATTGGGTTTCATCTGGAACGGAAAAACTGCTACAGTATTCGCTGGGTGCAAGATCCGTTCAGTGATATCTGGGGCCTGTAACACAAACCATACAATTGTAACACGTCTAGTAATCTTCCTGTCCTACTGAATTCGGTATCACAATGCAAATTGCGACAATTGTAGAAATTAAATAATGTTGTACATATGTAGTTACATATGTAATACATCTAACTATTGTTCCTGCTGTCTTCCTAATAAGCAGACTTGTCACGACACGCTTGGGACAATGGTTATTCAAGTATCCGGGACTCGGGAGGGGAGTGGTGCTGCGTGTTAGGTAAAATGTCTTCAAAACAAATTGGTTTTGAGCCTAAAATGCAATTTTTAAATAAAATTAGAGAAAATCAACACATTCTTTTCGGTACATTCACTGCATTCTGACAGACTGAGAAAGCAAGACAAAGTAGAAAAGTGAAAAGAAATGGCAATAGTGGCTCTAAGTATTTGTTTACTTCCCGCGGACAGGGATTGAACCTATGTAAGGGATCCGTCTGTCAGAATTTGAAGCAAACTGCAATGGTGAGTACCTACTCCTATCTCTTGCAATTGTTATTGACTTGTACATATTTCTAGCTTAAAATCGATAATGCGAAGAAAACTGGAAGTGGGTAATATGGTATTAGAAATAATTTGGAAAGAGTCTCCTGTAATTTGTGGACTTGGAGTAGCTAAATCGCTCAAAGAACCTCAGGACCAGTCACGTTAAACAGTCCCATAGGGCCACACTGAAGGTATGGTATTGTCAACAAAAGCTGACCAATCAGTGATCAAAAGAAGCCTATGGTAAGCCACTCGAAAGCAAAATAAT
Organism: Pissodes strobi; assembly: GCA_016904865.1. NCBI lineage: Eukaryota > Metazoa > Arthropoda > Insecta > Coleoptera > Curculionidae > Pissodes > Pissodes strobi. Next base: position 8,046 of record MU190658.1, on the reverse strand, counting down.
AATTGGAATAATATGGTATGAAGATTTTTCAAATGTCACTTTTGATCGAGCGTTTAACATGCCGATCCACATAGGCTGGTTCGGTAATTCTGGGAGTGTCTATAGTTATAAGTAGTCCATCGACTGCACCACATAATTCAGGAAAACCGGTTATTGCATGAAATATTTATACAACATCAACTTATTATAAGGCTATGACCATATTTCGTAGAATTTTATCTCATTGACAGCACTAACAGTGCCTTGCACGCATCTATACACAGTCATTCCCCAACCAATGCAAAGCAATTAATATCTTGTGCGGTGGTGTCAATACATACCACCAAACTCTTCTATTTGCAGGCCTTGGTCCAGTGTCACGAATGAGATTATCAAATTGGTATCGGCTCAGACGAAACCTTTCGTGCAATCAGTGAGAAAAGCGAAGTATTTCCTTATATTAAACCGATATTCTCTAGGCAAGTGGTCATAGTCACTTTCGGAATCACTTGACTACATGGGGACAGATACGTACGTGTTCACAGTACGGGAATTGCCGTAACACTGTGCATTTACCTACAGTTGAAGATATTATTAAAACATTATCTACACTTGTAGAAAATTCTGTAAGACGTTATACAAGGGTTAATTTTGTGTTACAGAATACGTAGAAATTATTCCGTAATTACTGGTGCCGTACGGGTAATTACAAGATGAGTTTTATTATGAAAAAGTTACAAGCGTAATAGTATATTATTTTATATGGAGGAAAAGTGATACTTTTCATGGCGCGCTCGTGTTTAACAGCCGAACGGAGTGAGGCTGGTAATAGAGAGCAAGCCATGAAAAGTAACTTTTCCTCCAAATAAAATATGCTGTTTTTTCTTCAAATGTCGACAAATTAATGCAAAAACATCTCTTTTTAATAGTAATAATATCCAATTATTATTAAAGATAAATGGGTTCGCAAGGCGGCTTAGACCACGGTCGTAGGTGGCCTTGCTTAGACCGGTGTCGGTGAATATAATTTAACATCAAGCTGTCAGTGGACACTGTCAACAATAATTATTTTTTTAAGATAACGTCTCCGATTGCGTTTTAATTCCGTATTGATAAGCAGTTATTGAGTAAGTTCGATTAAATAATAACCAATTTGTTCCTAAATTAGTGATTTTTAGAAATGCAGTCACAAATTGAGTGATAAATACAAATTGTAGTTTAATAAATCTTCAGTTGTTGACGCTTATTTTGTTGTCTGTTTGTATTGTATCTATGTTGATATGACAACACTTTTACCTCCGCCGGCGGAAAAGTGAAAAGTAAAGCTCCGGCGGAGGAAAAGCGAAACTTCACGGCCGCCTACACAGTCGAGTAATGACGGATTTACTGACGTTTGAAGAAAAAATATATTCTAACAGTTGTATGGTTACAGGCCCCTGGGGACTGTAGCATAAGCCGTACCATTGTTAGAATATATTTCACACTCGTAACTTTTTCATAACACAACTCATCTTGTAATTACCCGTACGGCACCAGTAATTACGGCAGAGTTGCTACGTATGTAAACGTATTCTGTAACAGAAAATTAACCCTTATAGAACTGTGTTACAGAATTCTCTACAAGTGTAGATAATGTTTTACCTATCTTCAGCTGTAGCTAAATGCACAGTGTTACGGCGACACGTACGTATCTGTCCCCATGTGGTCAGGTGATTCCGAAAGTGACTATGAAGACTTGCCCAGAGAATATCGGTTTAATATAAGAAAAGACTCACTGATTCAACGAAAGGTTTCGTCTGAGCCGATACCAATTTGAGAATCTCCGTCGTGATATTGGACCAAGGCTTGCAAATAGACCAGTTCGATGGTATGAATTGTTCCCACCGCAGAATACATTAATTGCTCTGCATTGGTTGGGGAATGGAGGTCAGTATCATGGTGTTTGTGATAAGCATGGGTATCAAAAATGACTGTGTAGATGCGTACATGCACTGTTATAGGTATATAGACGTTCCCAGAATTAACGAACCAGCCTATGTGGATCGGCACGGTAAACACTCAATCAAAAGCGACATTTGAAAATCTTCATACCATATTATTCCAATTATTATTTTGCTTGAGAGTGGCTTATCATAGGCTTCCTTTGATCACTCATTGGTCAGCTTTTGTTGACAATACCTTCAGAGTGACCCTCTGGTACTGTTTCACGTGATTGGTTGTAACAGTTCGATTTTGCCAAGAGCAAACATTTTTAAAAGTTTATTTATATACCGCCTCTAGAAAAATTATGCTGTATTTTGCACGCCTCGGTTTATTAATTCTATATTTATTAATTCAATTTGCTTGTAAATGCCTCTTTCCTAAAATCAGTTAACTATATTTTAGGTATAGATTAGCTATATATTTGTATTAGCTTTTAGAATCCGTTATGACTATCTATGTTAGTTGATAAGCGAAAGCGATGTACCTTATTATTAAGATAACTTGGCTTGATTTGCATTATATTATCGTAAACAGCCAGCGAATCGATTTATATTTTTAAAGAATTCTGTTAGCCTGCAAATATGTTGCATTTGACTTATTGAACCATAATTTAATTTCAGTTTGAATATTCTGTTACCTTTTGAGAACCCTAGGTTGATGTTCCGGAGATCGTCCAACCTCTGCTTTAAATGTATTTCTCGTTCTGTGCGGCTGACCATTTTTCTGTGGTTTATGCCAAATAATAGGAATGGGCTATCTATCGCGCGTTTGTCATTCTCGATTTAGATTTTTGAAGGTTTATCATTCCTGTTAGAGCATTTCCTAGCATTTCTGGAAGAATGTAATTTTAGCTCACTATTCGTAGCTTCCGCCGTCATTTATCATCATAATAAGCGAGAATTAAGGCGTTTATTCTCTTAGAATTATTCCTTGTATCGAATCACTCGGCTTGGTTTCAGCCCACCACTACTTGTGACGCAGCCTTTAATTTCGAAGGCAAATTGACGGAACGTTGGAGAAGTTTTTTCTAGTTTGCTCGCCTGGCGAACGTTTGCCAGTATAGCGAGAAACTGCACGTTTCAGTATTGTGATATAATACAACTCTTTTGCTAGGGGATTTACTGTGTGGTTTCTGTCTGTGTTTTAACACGACCGATTATTCGGGCTCTACATGCTGTACTAGGAAAGCATTTTCTCTGGATTTCTTTTTCTTTGGCCGGTGAAGTGCGTGACCGCCATGAGGCTAAATTTTTTTGTTTCCATTATTTGTAGCGGCTTCCACGTTCGTCTTATAAGACCGAAACCGTGGAATTTCTCCTAGTCCACCCTCAAGTCCGAGTTTGAGGTAAATATCGCTACGGTTTTGCCTAAATTAATGAAATGGATTGCTTATCTATGTTACCTTTTTTTTTGTGCACATAACGCCATGTGCTTTTCCCATAGGTTATCTTTAAAACTGAGCTTTATCCACAATACCGAAACAGAATTTTTGCACTCGACGCGCGTTTCGCTAACCATGTTAGCATCATCAGGAGATGATTAAAACTGCAGTGGATAAAGCTCAGTTTTAGTGCATGTTGCCGAAGGTTCCAAACCCCAACATAATAGGTTATCTTATCTACGCCATTTTATCTGATCCAAATTTTTATTGTAATGCAACTTTAATTTTGATCATATGGGGAAGTTTATATATTCTTTTTAGGAGTCTTTTATATTCAAGTTGTCTGAACCTTAATATCTCTTTTATTTGCTTTATTGCATTACAAGTCCATGGTTTTTTTTTGTCTGGGAAAATTTGTTTTATAAAGAACATGTATCTATGCAAAAAGGGGGGGGGGGTCTATGATTTTGATTAAAGTAAGGGGGCTTCATTTAATGCGTACTGGATTATTTCAGGGTTTTTCTGGTGGGCCAGAAGTTTAATTGAAGGACTACAACTTTTTTCCGGAGGGCCAGAATTTATCAAAGGTTCACAACTTTTTTTTTCTGGAAGGCCAGAAGCGTCAGTGAAGGGCCTTAACTTGTGGTTCCCGCACTAGAGGCCATCGAGAGCCGTTCCTAGGCATCCATAGGCACTTCCACCAGAGTTCGACGACGGGATTTGGGTATAAGTTTTGTGTCTTATTGTTTCTTAGGTGGATACACCTAAGTAGTAGTATAATCTTCGTTTTCTTTTTTTTTTTCATATAAATCAAACATTGAACGCCGAGTTCTGAGGTAGCTCATTGATTTTAATTAATTTAATTTACATTTATTCACTAGTTTATCGGACCAGTTAATCTGATTGCTTTGAGTTGTTTTCTCATTTTAATAAAGTCAAGCGCTGGCTGGATAATTTCATTATTTTCATTCATTAGTCGGGAGATATAACCGCTCTGAATTTTATCTCTTTATCATATGAATCAAGCTAACCATAGTTTTAATCTACTCTGGTGCTTTTATTAACTCAAGTTTTTTTTGATCTAATCATTGTGTCCGCTCATTGCGGCATATTATCACCATCAGTGCAGCTATTAGCGCACGCATACCTAGTTGTAAGAAGCTTAGTCTACGTCAAGTGATCACTTTGATAAGTGGTGTTTAGTGCATTTAGTGATAAGGCATATAGAACCGAAGTTTTCCAACTGAATTGGTCTCTGTACGTACAATCTTCATATTGTACTCTGTTTATTTTATTAATTACTTTAACAGTCATTTAACATTCTTTTGTCTTTACTTCACCACATTTTAATTTAACCTTTTTCTCCAGATAGATTGTTGCTGTGTTTAAAAAAAAAAAAGAAAGAAAGAACTTAGTAGCAAATATATTGTTCCTTAAATTTTTAGATTGTATTTTCTTGATAGGTTAAGTTAGTTGATTATGGTGCCATAATTATTCTCATTTTCTTGAAAGTTTGAAATTAAGTACTAAGTACCGGTTAATTTTATGAGCGAATCTAGCCATTCGGTACAACACCAGCCGAGCTTTTTCCGTTTAGCTGTCTAGAACGGGTGGCGCTCAAACGACCCCACGACAAGGGTCGGGCTTGCAATACGTCTCTCCGGGGCTAGGTTCATTTTTTTTTAATTAATTAGGAAAAAAAATCTTTAGGTTCAATCAGAAAAACGTGTTGCATGGTCCTGAGGTTCTTCGAACGACTCAGCTACTCCACGCCTCATATTACAGGATACTCTCCCAATTATTTCTAATACCATACTATCAACTTCGATTAACATCCCCATTCCACCAGTTCGAGTTTTCTTCGCATTGTCAATGTTAAGCTAGAAATATGTACCAGAAGTCAATAACAACAATTGCAAGATACAGTAGTACTCGCCATTACAGTTTTCTTCAAATGTTGCCAGATTGTATCCCCTACATAGGTCCAATCCTTATCCGCGGGAAGTAAACAAATACTTAGAGCCACTATTGCCATTTCTTTCCACTTTTCTATTTTATCTTGCTTTCTCGGTTTGTTAAAGAATGCACCGAAAAGAATGTGTTTGTTTTCTCTAATCTTATTTAAAAATTGCATTTTACGTTCAAAATCAATTTGTTTTGAAGACATTTTACTTAACACGCAGCACCACGCCACAGTACATATGCTGCCTCCCGCCTACTTGAATAACCATTGTCCCAAGCGAGTCGTGACAAGTCTGCTTAGGGAGACAGTAGGAATAATATTTAGATGTATTACATATGTAACTAAATTACATATATTCAAAATTATTTAAATTATATAATTGTCGCAATTTGCATTGTGATACCGAATCCAGTAAGACTTGTAGTTACAAGCAGATTACTTGTAACTTATAGACTTGTTTCAATAGTATGGTTTGTGTTACAGGACCCTGGTGACGGGGAACCCAGGTGCATTTTTATGCATTAACAAATACGATAAGTGATCAATTTGGGTTGTTCTAGCGCCGAAAAAGTCGCGAGGATCGAAAAAACTGAGACGACAATTCGATAGGGAATTTCTAAAATAAACACTCTTTAAATGCTACTCTGTTTCGAAAATATCGAGCAAATAGCCTTTTAACGGAAAATGTAAAAACAACGATTTCTAGACAAAAAAGTTTTATTTAAATGTATTTCGATTTCTTCATAAGAACCTACGCCAAAAACTGTATCAAGGCTGATTTTCATATATAGGACTGTGCGCCTACCATGCTGCGGCCGTCGCGGGTATTCTACTTTTTCACAATAGGATTGAAGGTCGTAGCACAGTCCTATATGTGAAAATGTAAATAAGAGCTTTAGTGCGTTTTATATGGAACATACAATTTTTTGATTTACAGTGACAACGGCCCGGTAGGTGCACAGTCGGTGCGCAGTCCTATATATGAAAATCAGCCTTTAGAAGGCGCTTTGAAAATGATGAAGCAGTTTATACAGGATGAGATAGTTGAATTTAAACTTCGCCATTTAGAGTTTTGACACGCACCACTTAATATTTTATTACCGGAAAACCGAATAATCTGTAGCAACCAAATTTTGGTACATTAAGAAGAGGTACAAAAGAATGGCTTATCTCTGAATTTATAATGTTACTAAAGAAACAGGGAGCCAAAGCATGTGGTGAATACAAAACAATTAGTCTTATGAGTCACATGCTAAAGCTGTTCCTCAAAATCATTCATCGAAGAATCTATAGGATCTGCGAGGAAAGAGTGTCACATACACAATTTGGATTTATGAAGGGCATGCGTACAAGAGATACACTTTTCTGTCTACAAGTATTTTTCCAGCGCTGCAGGGATATGGACTGTGATATTTTTGCCTGTTTTATAGACTACCAGAAGGCGACGATAGAGTAAAACACGAAAAGATGATAGACGTCTTGGTGAATACGGGGATGGATGATAAAGACCTATACTGAAATCAATCAGCTACTATTAAAATTAATATGGAAAAGCAAACCAACACAGTAAACATTCTTCGAGGAGTTAGGCAGGGCTGTATCCTGTCACCACTCATATTTAATCTCTACTCGGACGAAATCTTAAAGAGGCCCTTGAGAATACCAACATAGGAATTTTGCTGAATGGCGAACGAATGATCCGGTACGCAGATGATACTGTGGTTTTCACTGACAACATGAACAACTTACAAGAACTAATGAACAAAATAAAAGACGTCAGCAGTAACTATGGCTTAGAAATTAACATTAGTAACACCAAATTTATGGTAATCAGTAGAGAAACTGGGGGAAGATATGGCTTAACGATCAACAACATCAATAAACAGAGTAACACAGTTCACCTATCTGGGAACCATGATCAATGATAATTGGGATCACTCACAGGAGATCAGGTGTAGAATAGAGAAAGCAAGGGCCGCCTTCAACCAAGTGGCTAAACTATTTAAAAGCCACAACCTCAACATCGACATCAAAATCAGACTCCTCCGATGCTATATTTTCTCGATTCTTTTCTATGGGATGGAGTCATGGCATGGACATTAACCGAGGCAACACAAAGAAGACTCGAAGCCTTCGAAATGTGGCTTTACATGAGGATGCTGAGAATATCATGGGTGGACAGAGTGACCAACAAGGCAGTGGTGGAGAGAATGAAGAAGGACTTGGAAGTAATGAACACCATCAAGGGAAGAAAGCTTGAGTACCTCGGACATAATATCATGAAGAACGAAAGCAAATATCACCTTTTAAAGTCCGTTCTCCAAGGGAAAGTTTATGGCAGAAGACCATCAGGAAGAAGGAGAATATCATGGCTTAAAAACTTAAGAACATGGTTCTCAAAAACTACTACCGACGAACTATTTAGAGCAGCCGTGAACAAAGTCATCATATCCAGGATGATCGCCAATATTCGAAACGAATAGGCACTTGAAGAAGAAGAAGAAAAGGGGGGCTATTGAGCAGAATGTATAAAAAAATGGCATCAGTCCGATTGAAAATGCCGAATGGATGATTTTTTCACTTTCAATGAAAAATCTAAGCTTACATACCAGCAAATCAGAAATCAATCTTAAATTTGTAAACCAGTGACCTTTGCTATAACAATAAAAAGGTCTATAAGAATTTGCCATACAAGATCGGAAAACACGAAAAAATCGAGGTTTTATTGAAACGTGTAGAA
>MU190657.1:24480-41142 GCA_016904865.1 Pissodes strobi | reverse complement strand
TCTTAAAGAAACAATATCTGGTACATTTTATTCAGAGATATTTAGTTAATACCTGCTAGTCCAAATTTTCGGCATTACTGCTAATATTTTAGTCTAAAAAATATAATTTTCTTATTCTGGCCCTACCTGGGAACTCAATCAGCGGGTTGCAGTCCTGTGCAAGCGAGGTATTTTGTAAGTCTTATTCGTACCTTCACTGAGTAGGTGCTTGTAAAATCTACTAAAATTAACTTACCACTTTTCTTAACCCTTAAACCGAAACATTGGTCGATAGTACATAATGAGAAACATCCGGTCACAGAGACCCGGCTCGACGCGCGCTGTAAATATCTACATTATATTTTAGTTTTTTATTTTATTTTGTTTTTTTAACAATAAAAAAACTGCTTTTATTAATATACCTTGTATTTAATAAACAAATGGGTACAAAAATAGCTACTAATCTTAGAACTAGTAAACAAAATATTTAAAAAGATAAAGTTACACAATTAGTACATACTTTTCTGCTGCACTCCAAACAAATGGGATTGCCACATTTTATGCATTTGTATGATGTTTTTCTCTCTTTTCGAGGTGGACATATCGAACAGGTTTTGCGCTTCTGAAGTTTGTCTGACGGAACTTCTTCGGTTGAATTTTCTAGTCCTTCGGGAATGACTTCACGTATAAGTGACTTGATATCTCTAGGGAGATTTGAAATAGCTAGGCGTCTTCTTAGATGCGGTTCTATGAGTAACATGGCCAAACTTTCAATAAAAGTGCTCCTTTTCATTGTAGGGTTTTGACGGTAACATAAATATAATATGAAACCGTTGACACAACTTACGTTTACGAGAGTGTAAAATATAACTAAAGGCCACCTTCTGGTTCTTCTGTTGGATGAATATAAAGCATTTTTCATATCTAGAAGATCTACACCACTTTTTGTTTTATTATAATAACAGACAATCTCAGGTTTATTTTTATCAGAGTCTGTTTGGACACTGTCATGCATGGAGGATATAAGCACAACTGATTTTTTCATTTTTGGAACAATAGACAGCAGTGTTATTGGCATTTCAGTAGCGAATCCATAAAGTGCTGATCCTACCGGTCTGGATTTATTTGCCCTGAACTCTGGTGGTATAATGGATTTATTCAGCTTCAAAGTGCCTACATAAGTTAAAGATCTGTCTCTAAGTTCTTCTACCAACTCCAGTGAAGAAAACCAGTTGTCAGCTGTGATGTTCCGGTTCGATCCCTCCAACGGTGTGCATAGGCGTAAAACTGACTGAGTGGGTTTCAAAAGCTTACGTTCTTCCTCGGAAAGCCCAATTCCGTCGCTGTCTTTTCCTGTGTAAATATAAGCATTAAAAAGGTAACTACTGTAGGAGTCGGTCAAGCACTGAATTTTAATGCCATATTTTGCTGGTTTCTTCGGCATGTACATGCGAAATCCACATTTTCCTCTAAAAGGGACAAGCATTTCATCCACCGTAACGTTATCACTAAGACAGTACATCTCTTGAGAATTTTGAATGAAAGCATTGAATAATTCAGAGATAGGGGCGGCACGATCCACTTTTTTTCTCTCCTCGCGAGTTGTGGAATCATCAAACCTAAGAGCCATTCCTAATATTTCAAAGCGCTTGACGGACATAGTTGCTCTAAAAATAGGTCTTCCAGTTAAACCTTTTGCAAATAGGGTTTTCATATTTTCATGGCCAGATTTAAATATTGAAGTGAGCATAAGCAAACCAATAAATGCGTGTATTTCTACAGAATCGGTATTTCTATAATTTGACTTATTACTCTCAGGTTTTAGTTTATCTCTAGTTGAAACTAATTTTGCATTTGTGAAGAGGACAATTTTATCAATTATCTGCTGGTCAAATAAACATTTCCAAATTTCGAGTTGGCCAGGTTTGGCCAATTGCCTAGCTTTTCGAGTAAGCCCGGGGAATTGTCGGATAATGTTGTGTTTTGGAGTTTTTCTTACGCCAGACGGGGCGTTTTTCAGCCATTTATATTCTTTTTTATTTTTTCTTCCAATAAAAAACTGTGTTTCTTCGTTAGTTTCTCTGCCATGTTGTTTGTGGTTGTCGTCATCGGTAGTTCGCTGCTCTGCATTCAAAAGGTTATCTTCTGTATCACTTTCACTTCCTTCACTTATTTCCACTTCCTCTTGCGTCGCCTGCTGCTCATCATCCGGATCTATATCTGAGTCGTCAATTTCCTCGTTCTCTTCAAGTTCATCGTCGCTTTCCAAATACCACTCCGTAACCCTTCGCTCAAAATTTTCATCACCAAACTGTACTGTTTGTTTTCTCGAACATTTTGAAACATGTCCGCTGCTCGTAGAAGGAATATCCATGATAACGGGATCTGAAAATAATAAGAACACTTTTTGATTTGTCCAGACAACTACTAAGTAAAATATTTTATAATCTCTCTCCAACTGAAAAAAAAATTGCAATACAATAATAGCTTAGGTATAATTTGTACATAATGCGAAACATACGGTCATACATACCTGTATTATTACTAGCGTAACGCGAAACACCCGGTCTCTCGTACCGGAACACTTTAGAAAACCGACGTGCACCTTACAGTAACAAGATATATACTAAACGCTATTGCCCGCTTTGCATAGGTAAGGAGTTGATAGAAGCATATTCGGGAGGGGAGAGACACAGATCAAACTGGGTTGTTATAAGTTAGCCAAATGTGACCCCACAGGTCTCAGAGACCGGTGTTTCGGTTTAAGGGTTAATAAGGACCAAATGTACAACGTGGATACCTATTACTATTGTTCGTGTCGTAACAAAACATGTGCATGGGCTAAAATTACAGACCAAAGCCGAGTTGATCTTCAACATAGGAATATTATTGTATCACTAAGTGCCAACTAAAACGAAGATATGTTACGCCAAGAAGTATCATACGCAAAAAGAGAGGCTGATTCCCAGTATAGAGAATGTATTAAATATGTTAGCATAAGCCACATATATTTTATCAGATGCTCTTCCAGATGTTCTTCGATGTATAGGGTGTAATTATCTGAATTGAGTAGGGTATGTGAAGAACACCCTGTAATACCTGCTTGTACTATTGGACGTCAGAAAACAGTTTATGATGACAGCAAAAAATGTAAACCGATGTTATAAAATCACAAGACATAGCTGAGTTGGAGGCAAGTGACACTTGACTAAAAGCAAATATCTTTATGTAAGACAATGATGTGTCCGGAAATGTCGCGACTCCGAAAAATTATTTTCACTGAGTAGGTGATTGTAAAATCTACTAAAATTAAATGGCAACTTTGTTAATATGGTCCAAATGTACAACGTGGATATCTATTATTATTGTTCGTGCCGTAACAAAACATGTGCATGTGCTAATATTACAGACCAAAGCCGAGTTGATCTTTAACATAGGAATATTATTGTATCACTAAGCGGCAACAAAACAGTATAGAGAATGTATTAAATATGTTAGCATAAGCCACATATATTTTATATATTTTATCAGATGCTCTTCCAGATTCTTTTTTTTTAATTGTCTTTATTTTAGTTATTAACAAGTTATAACTACATGCCTAGTCTAAATATGTCTATATTAACAAGTAATACAAGCGCATGTTATGTGCGTGGCGTTGTTCGATCAACGCCATTGCTAACAGCAGCTGACACCCTTAGTGGGTGTTGATCTTAGCCTATTTAGTTTACTAGGTTATGTGGTACTGCTTTTTGTTTTCGCTTTCTTTGGGCGGACCCTTCAAAGCCGTTATTACTCTTAGAATTGCATAAAGCTCTTGGTTGATGAAAAAGCTTGTAAAATGGGGTATATGTTACTGCCTGGGGGAAACACAGGGAAAAACAATGAAAAACCCTGTTTAAAAGCTCTTCCAGATGTTCTTCGAGGTAATAGGGTGTAATTATCTGAATTGAGTAGGATATGTGAAGAACACCCTGTAATATCTGTTTGTACTATTGGATTCTTAAAGAAACAATATCTGGTACATTTTATTCAGAGATATTTAGTTAATACCTGCTTGTCCATCGTTTGGTTACAGCGTGTAATTACCTGAACTGAGTAGGGTATCATTTCAATAACAAACATCGTAATGAAACATAAGGTTGCAAACGAAAGCTGATTTGATCTTTAACATAGCAATATTATTGGGTCAATAACCGTCAACTAAAACGATTCTAGGTTACTCCAAGAAGTATTATACGCAAAATAGAGGATGTTTCACAGCGTAAAGATTGCATCAAATATGCTAGCTTACACCACGTGCAGGTCCATTAAGTTGAGATTATTTTTATCTTGGTGTGCACGCATATATTTAACTAAATTGAATAGTATTCATGAACGACAGTGGTGTGCAATTTGTGTACCTACTATTAACTAATATAGAGAATGTTATCAATTTAATTCTTAGAAAGCGCAATCACATAATTTTGTTTGTTTATGAAAATCCAGGTCACTTTTGAATTCTTTCTTTTTTCTTTGTCTGTTTTTGCCTTTTTCAGTTTGATGTTAAAACAAGATGGTTCATTCTGATCTATTCTAGATCCTCATGACAAACAGTTACCTTGCTCAATATTTAACTTCTTTTTTCTTCATCTCGTTCTGCATCTCCAACATTTCCTCAGTCACTTCCTTGGGAAGCTTGTTATTGTTTCTTTGATTTGGCTCTGGTCCTCAAAGGCCAATTTGCCAGTGCGCCTCTCTCCCGGAGGGGTTTGTGTTATGTGTAGGAATCTCCAGTAAAGCGGGCCTGAAACTCCTGGTGACTCCAGACTACTATCTTCAGATGAGCGGGCCTGTGCCCTTGTCCACTTCAGACTTTACCAAGTTACTTATATAATGATTCATATACTTTTAGGCATAGATGTTCGCTAACTTTCACAACACAGGAGATATAACAACACATACAAAGAGGAATGGTGGGTCTTTGTTAAGTTTGTTTGCTGTAACACAAAGATTATAGTTTTAATTTATTATAATTAGAGAATCGCATAATTGTTTTGAATCTTTTCATTTAGGTTTGATAGTATTGTTGAGAAACTGAGAGGTAATGTTAAATTAGTTTTCCTGAATTCATTATACATGCACAAATCAGGGATTTCGTTAATAGGACACTCCAGAAAAATATGTTCTAATGTTTCCACCATCCCACATTCACAAAGTGGACTTTCTCTGATGTTCATTCTATGCAAGTGGTAATTAGCTAGACAATGTCCTGTGCGCATTCTGATTATCGTAGTTATATCTCTACGGTCCAAGAATTCAAACTTATCAAACCATTTATGTTTAGGAAATTTATTACATATATACTTATCGTGGAGGGAATCCTCCCACCATTGATTATGTTCTGTAAGAATTTTTGCTTTAAAGATAGGGATGATTTCAGAGATATCTATATCTAATTTTAGTGGGATATTAAGGTTTGTACCAATTTTGGCTAATTTGTCCGCCATTTCATTCCCTGTTATCTGGAGGTGGCCAGGAATCCAGGCAAATTTTATTTCAAAATTCTCATTGGAGAGTATAATTAATTTTTTTGTTTGTAGACTTAAGTAGTCGTTTTTAGTGTCCATTTTTGTTTTGTTAAGTTTCTCAATAGCGCTTAAAGAATCCGTTAGGATTAAAACTTTTTTTATATATTTTTTTAAAACAATCTTGACCGCTTCGTATATGGCTATAGTTTCTGCTGTGCAGATACAAATATTATGTGGTAATCTAGCTGGAAAATTAATTCAAGATTTGGGATATGTGTTCCAAACCCGGTCTTATTCGAATTCTTAGACGTGTCTGTAGGAATATGATTGTATGTGATTTTTTAAATTGTTGAATATTACTTAAGAATAGCTTATTATTGTCTATATTGTATTTTTTAAGATTTAAGTTTATAGTTGGGATATTTTGGATCTGGTATGACATACTAATATTAAAAATGGTGTATTTGTTATCTGTATGTACAGGGTGTCCCATTTTCGATGATATTACGGGGTATCTGGCTTACGAGTAAAGATAGAGAGTTGTGGTTTTCGCAATACTGTGCTACTTTTTTGTGAAAAGAACGATGGTATAAACAAAATTTTCATAGCCGGCTTCGTTTCTGGGATACAGGGCGAAATTGAAAATAATGCATTTTGGTACCCCCCTCGTATCTCCGTTATCCTTTAACATATCGCAAAGCTAAAAACTTGCTCTTATATATTTTTTTACGTAGAACCCAGTGGAGTAGTCAGATTTTTGCTGTGAGCTGTCATTTTTTAGCTATAAATCAAACTTATGTTTTTTTAATTGGAACACCCTGTATATTTTTCCTTGGTTTGAATGGAAATTTTATAAGCTTTTCAAAAATATATAATACATGATATGTATTTTAAATAATAAGCCTAAAATTCATAATTTCACAAAATGTATCTCTATACGACACTCTTGATGAGTACAGTATAAGCATTATCTTTTAAACAACATTATAAGTATTAGTAGGCAGATATTATCAGAGCATTGGAATGATCATTTTTTTATTGACAAGACCTGTCAGTGGCAAAATTTATATTTTCTGTGTAATATTGTATTTTTTACGATGGTTGAAAACGAAAATTATGAATATTTTGAAAAATATGACATGTTAGTCTGCTTTATACAGAACAATGAAAACTCCCGTGAAGCTTCTCAACTATTATTCAATATGTTTGTTTAAATATTTATTTACCTTTTGACTTATTTGGGTTTATTTTTTATTTAAGTATCATTTTAATTTATGGATATTCTGAAAGAAGACAACCTGGTCATTTAATGTTTTCCAGAATAAAGAGAACATGGAACGTTTATCCGGCCCCTACCAAAAACGTATAATAAGGAAAATCGCGGTAAGGGCGGAGGCAACGTTCCTAGTTCTACCAATTTTTTCCCTTTATTCCGGAAAACATTAAATATCAGGATGCCTTCTTTCGGAATATCTATAAATTAAAATGATACTTAAAAAAATAAACCCAAATAAGTCAAAAGGTAAATAAATATTCGAACAAACTTATTGGAATATAGCTGAGAAGCTTCACGGAAGTTTTCATTGCTCTGTATAAAGCGGACTAACATGTCATATTTTTCAAAATATTGATAATTTTCATTTTGAGCCATCGTAAAAAATACAATATTGCACAGAAAATATAAATTTTGGCACTGAAAGGTCTTGCCAATAAAAAATTACCATTCCATTGTTTTTAATAGTCTCTGCCTGCTAGTACTTATACCGTTGTTTAAAAGACAATGCTTATACTATACTCATCAAGAGTGTCGTATAGAGTAACATTTTGTGAAATTATGGATTTAAGGCTTATTATTTAAAATACATATCATGTGTTATATATTTTTATAAAGCTTATAACATTTCCATTCAAACGAAAGAAAAATATACAGGGTGTTACATTAAAAAAAATACAAGTGTCGTATCGAGACACATTTTGTGAAATTATGAATTTAAGGCTTAGTATTTAAAATACATATAATGTATTATATATTTTTACAAAGCTTATAACATTTCCGATCAAAAGAAACAAAAATATACAGGGTGTTCCATTTAAAAAAACATAAGTTTGTTTTATAGCTAAAAATTGACAGCTCACAGCAAAAATCAGATCACGCCACTGGATTCTACGTAAAAAAACTGTATAAGAGCAATTTTTTAACTTTGCGATATGTTAAAGGATAACGGAGATACGAGGGGGGTCCCAAAATGCATTATTTTCAATTTCGCCCTGTATCTCAGAAACGAAGCGGGCTATGAAAATTTTGTTTATACCATCGTTCTTTTCACAAAAAAGTAGCACAGTATTGCGAAAACCGCAACTCACTATCTTTACTCGTAAGTGAGATACCCCGTAATATCATCGAAAATGGGACACCCTGTACATCTTTGATATAAATAAGGCAGATAATATTTTAATGCTTGTACTAGATAGTTGCATCCTTTATTTCTCCAGTAACCTACATTCTTGGCGTTTTGAATTCTCATATTGTTAATGGTATCTATTAGTGGGTGTTTATGGATACATACAATTTTGGACAATAATTTTATCGCCAAAATTTTTCTTCTATAATCCAGGTTGTAATCACTGGCCTCTGTCAATAAAGTGTTTGTGGGGTGTTGTTCTCATGCAGCCTAGAGCTGTTCTTAGGCCTTGGAATTATTTTGAGTCAAGTTTATTTGAGTTAGATTTAATGTCCGGATTGAAAAAGATAGAACCATAATCTAAATGAGATTTGACTAGTGCGTTATATACACTTAACAAGGTTTTTGGGTCTGCTCTCCACCATACTCTGCAACATGTCCTCATTAGGTTAATATTTTTTTGTGGTTAATATTTTTTTGTGCCTTGTTACTTACATATTCAATGTGTTTATTCCACTTAAGGTTTTTTTGCAGGATTAGTCCAAGATATTTTGTTTAATTTTTAATTGGTATTATGATGTTTTTTGTATTTATTGGTGGGATATCCATTATTCTGGTGCTTTTAGTAAAAAATAAAGATTCACATTTATCCAGAGATAAGTTTAATTTGTTTACTTCTAGCCAGTCGATTACAATATCAAGTCCCTGATTAATTATTGTTTTCATTTCAGCTATATTTGACCCTGTAGTGAAAATAACCAGATCATCCGCGTATCCTGTAATTTTAATCTGTTGGGGTAGAATGTTAAAAAGGTCTTTTATATAAATATTAAATAATACTGTACTTAGGGGTGAATCTTGTGGTAACCCAGCGTTAACAGTTTCAGTCCCAAAAAAATTCCATCGTTATTTCTAGTATAAATACTTCGGTTTTGAAGTATTTTAAAAATAAGGTTTGCTAGCTCTATGGGGATGTTACAGTTTATAAGTTTTTCATATAATAAATGAATGTCTACATGGTCATACGCAGACTTTATGTCTAAGAAGACGGCTAAACATGATAAATCATAAGCCAAGTTTATGTGTGATGTTAGTATAGCAAGGGCGTTGTTTGTGCCCTGACCCTTTCTAAATCCTGTATGATACCAAGAGAAAAAAATTTTACTTTCTAAAAACCATTCTATTCTGTTTTAAATCATAATTTCTTTTTAAGAAAACTTAGGAAAGAACTATTGGTCTGTAACTATTTTCACTATCAGGGTCTTTATTTGGTTTGAGCAGACAAACTATGTTGTATTTTTTTCAGGTTTCCGGTATTGGTTCTCCATGTAATATATTATTATAAACGATTAATATTTTTTTTTCGGTCATTTTTTGTATTATAGTATATGATACTTCATCTATGCCAGGGGCTGAGTTTTTCTTGTTTTGAAGGCTTAGTTGGAGGTCATTTATTGAGAAGGATTTAACATTTTTTTTTGATCTATTACCTTAAAATAAAAATTTGGGTCAATAACGTCATTCGCCATTCTATTCAATATATTTAGGAGCATTACATCTGAGATAATTTTTTGTTGTTGTTATTTTATTACCTCCAAAAGCCTTAACTTTATTCCATACATATGTAGGATCAGAGTTTCTGTTTAGAGAATTACAAAAATTAACAAACTTGTTTTTGTTGCTTTTTAAAAAATCTTTTAGTCATAGCTATTGTTTTTTTTACTTGTATAAAGTTGTCTATAGTTGGGTTTAGTTTAAATTTTTTTACTGATTTTTTCCCACGTTCTATTATAAGTGAGCAATTATTGTCCCACCATGGGTTGTTTAAGGTGTTGGAAATATTCTTTTTTTATATGGGATGGCTTCGGTAGCTGCCTTATTGATAATTGTATTTAATTGTTCAAAGGATATGTCATTATTGTCTGTGCTGGAATCCATTATAAGCAGGTTTTAATAATGGTTCCAATCCGCTTTGCGAAAGTCCCTGAATTCATATTGTGAGTAAAATATTTTATTGTTGTTTGTACATACAGTTTATTTCACATATTGTTGGAAAATGGTCACTGTTTGCACAATCTGGTAGGGCTTTCCATGTGGAATAAGGTTCTAGTGATGGGTCAATAATTGTAATGTCTAGTGGATTTGCTGTAGAAATATGTAAACTTGTAGGTATTCCGTTGCTGAGAAGTATTAGATCTTTTTCATCTATGAAATCTATAAGAGTTTTTCCGTTTGAATTGGTGGTGGACCCACCCAAATTTATGTGGAGCGCATTAATGTCTCCCATTAAAATACATGGACCTTGTAGGTCCTTATACATATTTTGTAAGTTATCTTTGCTAATTTTATTTTGTGGGTTTGAGTAGCAGTCGATGATATTTAAATTGTTTATTTTAATTATTATATATTGTAGATTATTTATGCATTCATAAGCTTGTTTAAAATGTTTTCCCTCTTAAGATGATATATACCGTAAGATGGGTCAAATCAAAACAAAATAAAACTAAACTTAAATACGGTTTATAATTTAAGTGTTGGCGACTTGCGATAGTAGAAGATGCGAAAGAGCTGTAGGTAGGAAACAGCAAGCCTACAAGTACTGGCAGCAAAATCAGACCGCTGAAAATCGCAATTATTTTGTCGAAGCAAGAAACGAATGCAAACGTGTGATCGACGAAACTAAGGACAAACCCAATCAAAGGATCAGGAATAAACTTTTGCAATGTGGCTCCAGGAATTTCTGGTCGGTAGCAAAGGCAGTAAGTAATAACTTTACAAAAGCGTCTCTCCCACATTTGACAGACGAGCGTGGCATCACGGCGACTACAGCCAAGGAAAAAGCAAACATGCTTGCCGAAATGTTTTCATCGCACTCTACCTTAGACGTCCCCCAAGGCAAGGCTCTCCCCACTATATCGAACATCAACACTACCATGGCAGAAGTCAAGTTTCATCACCATGATATTCGTAAAATCATTAAAGAAATAGATACGCAAAAGGCATTAGGACCGAACGGAATACCTGCCATCGTGGTAAAGAACTGCGCACCCGTTTTTGCTAGGCTGTTTTTTCTCTGTCTTACGGAAAGGGGATTTACCCGTCTTCTTGGAAAGTCGCTCGAGTGCTACCTGCTCCAAAAAAGGCAAGAAAACCACGCCCTCAAACTATTGCCCAATTGCTTTGCTTCCAATAATCTTCAAAGTCATGGAACGTGTAGTCAAACAGCAACTACTCAAGTAGGGGAACCCTGGGTAGAACGGGGTACTTAACGTTATTACGTTACTTACAGATCCTTCAAATTTTGCGTTGGAAGTTATACTTGATATTATTTTTATCAATTGTCGCAACAATATTTCATTATGTGCTTTTCTGTATTTTGCTATTTATTCTTTGAAAAAATTTGCAGAATTCCCCGTTGTGCCCCAGTTATGGGGTACATCGGGGTACATGGGAGGCGGAATAAAATAGTCGTTAAAAACTTAGTCAATACTCTTTATTGATGCACAACAAAACGTAAAAGAACAATTTCTCATTGCGTACAATACAAAATGTTTTAAATAAGTAATACAAAGAATGCAAAGTTCACATAAAAACACAGTTTCGTCATCTTCGCTGTCTATGCCTGCACAATAATTAGGCGCCCATAGGTGACACAAGCTGCAAGCGACCCATCCTTCCATAGATTTAGAATAAAAGTCTTGACAATATAGGCACTCAGCGTCCTCTTCTTCAGGTGACGACTCGGAATCAGAAATATTTAAGGTAGCTTTTTTTTTGCTTTCCATTGGTTTGCTTTTCTTTCGCGGCTTTGTTTTTAATTCCCCTTCTTTTCATTTGCTTGGCTGTGATTTTCTTCGGTTTGTCAACTTGTGTGAGATTCCTTTTCACTTTCTTCACTTTCTCTGATAGAGACTCTTTTCAATTTTGTAAGGTGTGGAAGTTAAAATTGCCGTTTTACCCCTTTTACGGGTCACTCTTCTGACATTTGTTTGTACTTTCGTAATAGGTATTATGGCTTCTGGAGGCACACACAAGAAAGCTGACGTCCATCGAGGTGACGATCTTCCTATATGACTGGGTTCTTGCGAATTTACAGGTTGTGGCTGTATGGCTTCTGGAGATACACACGAGAAAGTTGAGGTCTCTGCTGGCGATGCTCTTCCTGTATTGTCAGGCATCCAGGAACATCCAGGCTGTGGCTCCTCATGCACTTTGTGTCAAAAACTGCTTTTGTCGGGGTGGTGTTATTCATCTGCATTATGCTTTCTGCTTTGCTTAATTGTAAATTTTCCGGTAACTTAAGATTTAGAAGTTCGAGATTTGTCTTCATAGGATGCAATATCTGTTGTAGAGGCCGGGTGGTAGTCTGCTTCAGAAAAAACAGTTGGGTCAGGAGGCCAAATTCCCGCTTTCTTAAAACCATTTACTGCGGTTTTAATAGATGCGGCATTCATAAAGGCTGCACCGAATAGAGTGGATAACCACTTTGCCCGGGTTGCAACGCATCCATTTGCTCACTTCCACTTCGTAATAACCACCGATCTCCATATATGGATAAACACAAAGCGATCCAAATCATACTGATTCATGCGCCTTCAGATGTAAACAAAAGAAGGTAATTCTGAGACTGTGCAGTTTCAATTAGCAGGTTATCGATCGATTCCACGTGCTTCATAACCGCATGGCCGCGAATAAGCGACAGGTCCGGATTTTAAGAATTTGGAAAAATATTTTTGCCGTTGTATATATTACCAAAAATTTAAAAGCAAGTTGATAGATGATATATTTAACACAAAAATTGCAAGCCGTTGGTTTTTAAAAGAAATAGGATAGACCAACCGATAAAATATACAACTTTTGCTATTTTTTCCAAATCTTGCTTTGTTTTGGAGACAAAAAAAATAAAAACTATTTCTTTCCTCGTCCCTGGGCGACACAAAAACCAATTAAAAAATGTAAAAATATGACAGTAAGTATATAATTATGTTTAAGG
This sequence comes from Pissodes strobi, assembly GCA_016904865.1. Taxonomy (NCBI): domain Eukaryota; kingdom Metazoa; phylum Arthropoda; class Insecta; order Coleoptera; family Curculionidae; genus Pissodes; species Pissodes strobi. Next base: position 28,261 of record MU190657.1, on the reverse strand, counting down.
AATAAACCATTGATAGGTATGCAAAAAAAATACTACCAAATATTTTTGGTACCTACCTAATTTTTACATTCTTTATGTGTGGCATGCATTTTTTTTGTTAAAAATATTAACTAGTTTGCCCAAAATGATTTTATGACCAAGAAAATTTGAATGATTTATACTGTAAAATCTGGTGTAACACAGGCGCAGCACTGAAACTTTTTTTAGTTTTTTAAAATATGAATTTTTGTTGCATTGAATAGCTAAAATAACTTTGGGGCAAAGAAAGGTTTATTAAAACAAAACATCATGATATAAACGTTTTATTTACATTAACTTACATTAGGTAGTAGTAGTAGTCTATTTGGAAAAAGCCAATAACACAAAATATCTAGGTAGTTGTACCAAGATACAAAATTCTTAAGACTATACACATGTCTAAATGCTCATGAAAACCTTAAAACATGTAAGAGTAATTAGGAAGATTCCTGAGAAATTAAGCTGATTATTTTTTATTACAACAGTGAAAAAAAATCGATAAGTATTTTTTTATTTCCACTAAATATGAATATTACGAGAGCTATGCCAGTTTTTAGTTTTGTATATATAGATATACTATGCATGGTGTGATGTAATAATTCATGTGTATTGTGACGTCATAAGCACATTTCAAGGCGTATCTGCCTCATTTTTCGCCTTATGAAAAAAAGAAAAAACACGTGTCCACTTATTTTTCATGGGCTATCGAAAAATTGATGAAACTTCCTCATTGTTCCGGATACCTGTTTCTGCTATTTTAATAGATTTTTTTAAAAATATTTTACAGACTGTTCTATAGGTTCAACATAGAAATAATCCGTGGGGGAAGCTTTAACATTTTTTTCCAATTTATACTCCCTTCTTTTATTTTTTCTTTACCTTTACAAATAGAAAAGACATACAAATTGTATGTCACTCTCTACACTTTTCTGTCCTAATTTGTTAAAAGAAGTGGGTAAATATTGGAAAAAAATTAAGAGCTCCCCCCACGGATCATTTCTATATTATTGAACCCATATATGTAGTATGTAAAATAATTTTAAAAAATCTTTTAAAATAGCAGAAACAAGTATGGGGAACAATTACCCATTTAAGGATCTAAAAAAAAACTGTTTAGAGCATCAAAGCTCCTCAACAAAGTAAATTAAAATCCATCCTACCTATAAGAAGACTACTTTAATACAAAATGATAAAACTGAATAAACTCACTGCTATTTATGCATTGTGACAGTAAATAAACCCTTTTTAAGATATTATTCCCATATTTTGTATGTAATGCTGCGGTTATCCTTGAAAGAAAATGATACTTACTTAAAATAAGAAATCCCTGGTATTCTACCCTTATTTTGGCAACACCAAATCAAACACCGATGAGTATTTTCTTTGACCTTGGCAGTTGACGCCATTGTCTTTTAAGGTCTTTTGTCTTTAAATCATATTCCTAACGTCTACACCAACTTATACACTAACAAAATACACTAATAACGAACTATTATGATAATAAACTAAACTAGATGTCCAGGAGTAAATTAGTTATTTTCAACGAAAACGATAATATAAACCACACAGACGCACGTACGTACTTCAATAAGTGAACGAAACGAAACGCCGAAACCCATTACGGCAAACACAGAAAAAAGAATTATTTCAAGCGCAAGCAACAAGCAAGGTCAGAGAAATTTGATAATATTTTTGATTACCGAACTGTAAAAGCTTTATAAGCTGATTTCGTTCTGTCGCTTCTCGGTGTTTGTGCGCATGAGTAAAATTATCCTATTTTCAGTTCTGTCCGACGCAGAACCCGGTTTTTTCCCCACGATTGGTACGATTTTTCGACGCATGCAGACGGTTTGTGCTTATCCATATATGGAGATCGGTGGTAATAACTGCTAAGAGATTTCATGAAAGCGACGTTGAGGGGCTGCAACCTGTGCGAACAGTGGGGCGGGAAACAAAGGAGGACAACTCCATTTTCCCGTGCGCAGTCTATTAGCTCCACGTTTTTAGTATGGGTCGAGTGTCCATCCAATAATAGTAACACTTTATTATATCTCGTTGCTCCAGAGAATTTGACAACATCCTTGAACCACTCCAGAAAAATTTCTGTTGTCATCCATCCAGACCAATTATTGTAGAAGTGACCAAGCTCAAAAGTATGTTGTTTACGAATCCTGGGAAATACTAATGATGGTGGCATATAGTTACCTGCCGCAGAAACACAAATTTCTGCCGTAACTGTTTGTCCTCCTTCTGATGAATTAATTATCCCCACGTGACGTTTTCCTCTTTGAGCCAATATCCTACTCTGACTTTTTGGGTTAACTGATACACCCGTCTCATCACAATTATATATTCTGTCACCTGTTAAGTTATGGGCATCGATCGTCTCAGTTAGCAGTCGAAAAAAACTATCTACGGCAATTTTGTTGAAGCCCATCGCCCGTGCCCCGGACGTTGCTTCAGGTTTTCTTAATGTTAGCGTAGGATTTCGCTTCAGAAATTCTTTCATCCATGTTTCGCCAGCTATTTGGGTATTGCAATTAAACCTATTATTGCAATTATTTCGTACAGCTAGTTGAAAGGCTAGCTTTCGAAAATCTGTCATTGTTAGGCCAAATAATCTACCTTCCTTATGTGTTAAATATTGTACTAACTCTAACTCCTGTTCTTGCGTGAAAACTTTCCCAAATTTTCCAACAGTTTTGTCAATTTTAAAATTTTCACCTTCTTGCCTTTTCTTAGCAACGTGGCGTTCTAGTGTGGTTTGCGGAACATTAAATTGTTGTGCTGCTTTTTTGTACCCCATCTCACGATTAAAAACTGCAATAACAGCTTGATGCATTGACTGCGAAGACCAACTCTGTCGTTTCGTGTTTCTCACGTATGTTCGAACCATCTAGAAAAAAATATTTTATTTAGAATGGTAATTGTTAGATGTTATTTAATGGAGGTCAAACGTCATGGCTACAATGTATTGAAAAGAGTTGACATTATAAAACATCAAGAATAAAATTTAACAATTCTAAACACACACGTGAGGCGGAACCGTTCTGCCTCTGCCTATTCTGCCCCAAGAGCATGCATCTCGATAGTGTTTAAATAAACAACAAAAGCACGTGAACTAATAATTTAGTTTTATGGGGAACAGATACCCTAAGAGATGGGCTTTCTTCCTATACCACACAGATTGTAAAATTAACCACTTACCGTTAATTGCGAATTCGTCGAGTCTTACAGTAAATCTTTGCAGAGCGGTGCATTCGGCGCGGCAGACAAGGTCAAATATATTGCCAACGCGTTCGTAGGATTTAGTGCTGTGAATATATATCGATATGGCGGTCTTGCGATAACTCGGGAAAATTTGAAACTTGGTACCCCGTTCTACCCCGGTACCCCGTTCTATACCCGTTTCCCCTACCCCGAGAACAACAGAATAATCAGCGATAATCACTACGGCTTTCGCAAAGAGAGATCGACAGGAGATATATTGGCCTATGTCACTCATATAATATGGATTAGGGCAATTGAGAACTACGGAGAGTCTCGAGCGATTGCGTTGGATATATCGAAGGCATTCGACAGAGTTTGGCATGACGGATTGCTCAACAAACTCCCGTTCTTCGGACTGCTGCAGCTGGCTTGCCAGCTTTCTTAAGAGCCGTTGCAGTTGATGGACACATCTCAGACACATTCACCATGAACGAGGCGTGCCTCAGGCGCAATACTTTCACCAACTCTGTTCCTCATCTATATTAATTACCTG